>JAGVVM010012056.1:0-12479 GCA_019149425.1 Psidium friedrichsthalianum
GTTGGGAATCGGTTTCCATTCAAACCGGTCCGGGAACCGTTTCCAATTTTTGAGAACCGGTTAGAACCGGTCCGGGAACCGGGTCTAGGTAAAAACTTACCCGACCGGTTTTTAGAACCGGTTTTACATGCTACTTTTAAAAAAAAAAAAAATCTTAAGTGAAGTGACTAAGCCTTCGCCATAGTTTTACCTTATGCACTCGTAGTACACTCACCTCTAGAGGTGTCGTCCAATTTTTACTGTAGTTTAAGTGAAGTGAATATATTTTCTACACCGTTGGCTTTGTTTTCTTTTAAGGATGACTAAAAATAGGGAAACTGGGTAGACCCTGGAACCGTTGGCTTTGTTTTCTTTTGAGGATGACTAAAAAACAGGGAAATCGGGTAGACCCTGAAACCGGACCGAAAAACAGGGTCGGTTCCAAAACAGGTTCCAAGAAAAACAGGGTAGGGTCTCGGTTCCAAAAATTGGGAATCGGTTATAACAGGGTCGGGTTTAGGGTCTAGGTCTGGATCCGGCCCATGCTCACCCCTAGCTAACCTCTCTATATGCACACGCCGAGCTAGGTCTATGTCTATTTAGATGAAACCCAACCAAACAAGACGACTCGACCGGAAATAGTTCGAATCAAGAAAGCTCTTTTGTTTCGTGAACAACTTTACGTCGAAACAAATGGTCTTATCTGAAATCAATTTTTTCACGAAAATCGGCTGATTTTTCTTTTTTTTCATGTTTGATTGGGAGAGTGAAAATGAGAGGGCAGTAGTTTTCTACTTTTTGAAATTTACTTCCGAAAGTAGGATTATTATATGATCTTAATTGTTTCATTTGACCTGGACTGAAATTTTTGTGCCACACTTTTTGGGGGTGTAGGGGTTGTCCTCCAATCCATATCTATGTTAAGCTATTTCTTTTCTTGTTCTATCTATTCATATTCGCTCGCTTGTTCTTACGACTAGAGCCGTCAATATGGGTCAAAGACCCATATTTGACCCATATTTTTGTATAAAATGGGTCTTATATGGGTCATTAACATTTAAAGGACTCACTAAAAATAGGTCCAAAAGGTTGAAGTGAAATTCAATGGGTTAAAATTGGGCCACGCATGAAACCCATTTTCGACCCATATTTGACCCATTTTCGACCCATAACTCTCACAAATTACAAATGAACCTAGAGCCTTTCCGTTTGTTTCATGGAAAATGTGATACTTTCGGAAATCATTTTTTAGGAATTCATTTTTCAAGAAATAATATATTTTTCGATGTTTGATTAATACTTAAAATAAACTGGAAAACAATTTTCGTCGTTTGTTATGGAATTGATTTTCGGGGACTGACGGTGGCAGCGGCCGGCGATTGGCCTCGGCGGCGACAGGTGGCTGCGGAGACCGGCGGCCGGCCGAGGAGACCGACCGCGGAGACCGGCCGCAGCGACTGAAGGCCGGCCGCGGGACCGGCCTCGGCAACCGCCGGCCGACCGCGGTGACCGGCCGAGGCGACCTCCGGCCGGCCGAGGCCACCGCCGGCCGGCCGCGCAGACCGGCCTCGGCCACCTCCGGCCGGCTGCGGCGACCGGCCTCGGCCACCGCCGGCCGGCCGCGGAGACCGGCCTCCGCCACCGCCGACCGGCCGCGGCGACCGGCCTCGGCCACCTCCGGCCGGCCGCGGAGACCGGCCGAGGCCACCGCCGGCCGGCCGCGGCGACCGGCCGAGGCCACCTCCTGCCGGCCGCGGCGATGAGGAGACCGGCCGAGGCCACCTCCGGCCGGCCGAGCGACCTGAGGCCGGCCGCGGCGACCGGCCGCAGCAACCATCAGTGGCGACCCGTCGCCGCCGACCGCCGCCGCTTGCCGTGGCTGGAGAAAAATGAAAGAAAAAATGAAAGCAAAATAAAATAGGTTAAATTAGTTATATAATTTTTCTTAAAATATTAGTGTGATTTGGCAATATGGTTCAAAATGGGTCAGGTCGGGTATGGGTTGGTTGCGGGTTGGGTCGGTATGGGTCATTGAATATGGGTCAAAATGGGTTAGACGGGTCAATATGGGTCGGACCATATTCGACCCAACCCAAACCCGACCCGACCCACCCATTTGACACCTCTACTTACGACAAATACCGTAGCCAAGAAGAAATAAATCACAATGTCCAAAGTGATGCTGCGAAATGGATTATACATGAGAAAATCTCCTCATTCAAGACATGCGCTAACATCCAGTGACGGTATTCACAGAAAAGTAAAACTAGCATCGGACTGGAACCCGGCACTTCAAACCGACACCTGAATTCTACATCCCATAAGAGTCCTTCTGCCATGACAATGGGGTTTCTTTTAGCAAGAGCAGCCTGGTTAGCGGTCCGATGATCAATGGGGCCGTCGTGCTTATCGGAGTCGCGATGTACCGCGCGCGGAGAAGGTCGCCGCACCTGCAGTTGAACCCGATCAAACCCATGCGTTTGCAGCATCTAGTGCACCTATTAGGCCCTTCCTTCACGTTCATTCTGAGATTTTGGAACAACAATACAACTGAATTCCCAGTTGAAGTTTGATTCCGGTGAAATTGTGATTGACGAGGCTTCAACGTCCACGGCACTGCCGCGCGCGTCCCAGCACCAGCAGCCGCATGCTCCTTCCCGCTCTCGCTGGAGCTTTGCCGTAGCTATGCAGCTGATGGATGAAGCTGCGAGCTCAGCTCGCCCTTGTGGAAAGAAGCCGCAGTTATGGATGCAAAGGATCCAGCCTTTTGTACTCCGCTGCCGCATCCCGGTGTAAAACGCCGTAGCTCCCAACTCCTGCAATCGAAACATGAATTTCCCACTTCTTCCCTTCTCATCAAGCCGAATATTCCGAAAATGAATTCTGATAAGGAATGCAGAACGAGGGAAAGCTCCGGGCATTTTCAGGCTAGCTTTAACGTGAATTGGCAGGAGTAATCAGAAGAACCCGAGAAGGTTAAAGAACGCTATAACAGACCAGATCCTTCATCCCTCTCTCAGACCCAAAAAAAAAAAAAACAAGAGAGAGAGACAGAATGAACATGTGCTTCTGCTTTCCGAAACCAGCATAATACGCTCCGAATAGAGACAGTAAATCCTGTTGTTTATGCAATCATCAACAAATATGTCATTGAAGCCGCATTTCTTTTTGAACATGCTTCGCTACAGAGCATGGGCAAACTCTCCAAATGGCTTCATTAGCCAATTCGCCTTTTCAGTCTGCATCTTCTAAGCCAAGAAAAGAGTAAGTTCTCAAGAAACATCAATGGCCATCCCCAGCTATATCTTTCCCTCGTGGGTACAGCACAGCACCGGTCTCGACTCCGAGCGCATTATTTCATCCTAGTCGTCTCGAGCAGACGGAATCTTTGCAAATTACATTGATCAAAACTTTCATCTTTGTGACTCGACAACAATGACTATGCCTGATCATCAGCCCTGATATGGACCGTCGCGCGAATGGCCCTTAACTCAAGATGAAGGCGTCGAAAACGCGGCGGCTTTCAATTCATACTTTCTCCAACCCTTCAATACATGTACCAAGACGTGGCCTCTTCCTCCCTACGACGACCCTGCAAAGAATACGGTATAATACGATATAACATGATTCTCGCCAAAGAGTCCAAACCCAAACATTGTGGGACTGCAATCACGACCCCTTCAGAAGGTATCGCCTTTCACAAAGTTTAGTCACATCCGAGAAATCACGCTAATCACCATCGACCCAGTCACGCGCACACAAGATCGTTAACACTTAACAACATAGATATCTCTTGACCTCCAGCTGAAATATTTTCTTTGGAAGTGATCTCATTTTCGTCTACATATTATCTGAAAATCAAAATATGCAATAATTATTCACGTTTAAGCTCCTCAAGATACACAATCTATTCAAAAGAGTCCAATGGCCCCTACTTGGGATTGCAATTGCAAGTGCAACCCGTCCAAATGGCATCACCTTTCCTCCCACTGGAAAGCGGACGTTCTATTGCCAAAACCCCAAAACAAGTCGCGTACGACGTGTTCGACAAAATAGGTCAGTCCCTCATTGTAGTTTTCGCAGGAAAGTAGTATCTCCCTCTCCCTCTCCCTCTCTCTCTGGCGCTCTCGATCTGCTCCTACCGGAGGACAGAGGAAGGCGGAATCCATCTGCAGCAATTCTTCATCTCTCTCTCTCTCTCTCGCCCATCTAGCACGACGAGGTGCCCTTTCTTGTCGATCTTCCTTCCCTTTACTTTCTTATCTAATGCCGAGATCGCTCCTGGGTTTCCCTTTTCTCGTTCAATTTTGTATTTGACACCAATTCTCGGAAGACCTAGCGTTATGCATTCGTTCCAGTTTGTTAGGATCGCGGCAGCTGCTGATGTAGCCTTCTTTAATCTCGGTTCAGCTGATCTGCCCTGCGCGATGCGGGAATCGCATTGCTTTGTTGTTTCAAAGCGGTTTAGCTCGGTTTGAACCAATGCTCCCTTCATCGGGATTCTCGAGCCATTAGCGGAGGAACTTGAGCTGAATTTGATTACTAGAGCTTGAAATTGTGTGACTGGACTTAGAAAATGCATTTGTGCTGATTATTTCTTTTTGTTCGTTAATTAGATGAAGAACAGTAGAGATGGACCCAGGAACGATAGAAGTGCGAAATCTTCATCGGTCAGTTCGCTTCCGCTCATTTTGGACATAGAAGACTTTAAGGTAAATACCGTGGAGTCGTGCTTTGCTTGTGTAAATTTTGTATTATAGAATTGTCTGAGTTTGGTAAACCGGAAATCTATGCTTGTTTCCTTGAAGGGGGATTTCTCCTTTGATGCATTATTCGGTAACTTGGTCAATGATCTCCTCCCGTCGTTCCAAGAGGAGGAAACTGATTCAGCAGAAGGACATGGTAATATCATTGCAAATGATGTTGTGCCGAATGGGACTCTTAGAGCTTCAGCCGATGCTGCTAAATCAGCGCAAGGGCTTTCTACTCCTTTGTTTCCAGAAGTTGATGCTCTTCTGACCTTATTCAAGGATTCATGTAGGGAGTTGGTTGATCTTCGAAAACAAGTATGACTTAAGGAAGGAATATAATGTAATTCAACAGTTTGATGCAAATTATTATATCAGGTTTACTTTTGATCTTCTCCCAGTCCCATCAAAACAAGTATTACATTCCAGTTGATGGCCGACTCTGTGATCTCAAGAAGGAGGTCTCAATTCAGGATTCCAAGCATCGAAAGACACTTGCTGAGGTTAGCAGACATGATGTCAAGTATAGCATCCTTTAATAATTTTGCAGGCCAATTCGAATCCTAAAAATAGACCTCCTTCTTGAGATCACAGATCGGCATCAACCTGGAATGTAATACTTGTTTTGATGGGACTGGGAGAAGATCAAAAGTAAACCTGATATAATAATTTGCATCAAACTGTTGAATTACATTATATTCCTTCCTTAAGTCATACTTGTTTTCGAAGATCAACCAACTCCCTACATGAATCCTTGAATAAGGTCAGAAGAGCATCAACTTCTGGAAACAAAGGAGTAGAAAGCCCTTGCGCTGATTTAGCAGCATCGGCTGAAGCTCTAAGAGTCCCATTCGGCACAACATCATTTGCAATGATATTACCATGTCCTTCTGCTGAATCAGTTTCCTCCTCTTGGAACGACGGGAGGAGATCATTGACCAAGTTACCGAATAATGCATCAAAGGAGAAATCCCCCTTCAAGGAAACAAGCATAGATTTCCGGTTTACCAAACTCAGACAATTCTATAATACAAAATTTACACAAGCAAAGCACGACTCCACGGTATTTACCTTAAAGTCTTCTATGTCCAAAATGAGCGGAAGCGAACTGACCGATGAAGATTTCGCACTTCTATCGTTCCTGGGTCCATCTCTACTGTTCTTCATCTAATTAACGAACAAAAAGAAATAATCAGCACAAATGCATTTTCTAAGTCCAGTCACACAATTTCAAGCTCTAGTAATCAAATTCAGCTCAGTTCCTCCGCTAATGGCTCGAGAATCCCGATGAAGGGAGCATTGGTTCAAACCGAGCTAAACCGCTTTGAAACAACAAAGCAATGCGATTCCCGCATCGCGCAGGGCAGATCAGCTGAACCGAGATTAAAGAAGGCTACATTCAGCAGCTGCCGCGATCCTAACAAACTGGAACGAATGCATAACGCTAGGTCTTTCCGAGAATTGGTGTCAAATACAAAATTGAACGAGAAAAGGGAAACCCAGGAGCGATCTCGGCATTAGATAAGAAAGTAAAGGGAAGGAAGATCGACAAGAAAGGGCACCTCGTCGTGCTAGATGGGCGAGAGAGAGAGAGAGAGATGAAGAATTGCTGCAGATGGATTCCGCCTTCCTCTGTCCTCCGGTAGGAGCAGATCGAGAGCGCCAGAGAGAGAGGGAGAGGGAGAGGGAGATACTACTTTCCTGCGAAAACTACAATGAGGGACTGACCTATTTTGTCGAACACGTCGTACGCGACTTGTTTTTGGGGTTTTGGCAATAGAACGTCCGCTTTCCAGTGGGAGGAAAGGTGATGCCATTTGGACGGGTTGCACTTGCAATTGCAATCCCAAGTAGGGGCCATTGGACTCTTTTGAATAGATTGTGTATCTTGAGGAGCTTAAACGTGAATAATTATTGCATATTTTGATTTTCAGATAATATGTAGACGAAAATGAGATCACTTCCAAAGAAAATATTTCAGCTGGAGGTCAAGAGATATCTATGTTGTTAAGTGTTAACGATCTTGTGTGCGCGTGACTGGGTCGATGGTGATTAGCGTGATTTCTCGATGTGACTAAACTTTGTGAAAGGCGATACCTTCTGAAGGGGTCGTGATTGCAGTCCCACAATGTTTGGGTTTGGACTCTTTGGCGAGAATCATGTTATATCGTATTATACCGTATTCTTTGCAGGGTCGTCGTAGGGAGGAAGAGGCCACGTCTTGGTACATGTATTGAAGGGTTGGAGAAAGTATGAATTGAAAGCCGCCGCGTTTTCGACGCCTTCATCTTGAGTTAAGGGCCATTCGCGCGACGGTCCATATCAGGGCTGATGATCAGGCATAGTCATTGTTGTCGAGTCACAAAGATGAAAGTTTTTGATCAATGTAATTTGCAAAGATTCCGTCTGCTCGAGACGACTAGATGAAATAATGCGCTCGAGTCGAGACCGGTGCTGTGCTGTACCCACGAGGGAAGATATAGCTGGGGATGGCCATTGATGTTTCTTGAGAACTTACTCTTTTCTTGGCTTAGAAGATGCAGACTGAAAAGGCGAATTGGCTAATGAAGCCATTTGGAGAGTTTGCCCATGCTCTGTAGCGAAGCATGTTCAAAAAGAAATGCGGCTTCAATGACATATTTGTTGATGATTGCATAAACAACAGGATTTACTGTCTCTATTCGGAGCGTATTATGCTGGTTTCGGAAAGCAGAAGCACATGTTCATTCTGTCTCTCTCTCTTGTTTTTTTTTTTTTGGGTCTGAGAGAGGGATGAAGGATCTGGTCTGTTATAGCGTTCTTTAACCTTCTCGGGTTCTTCTGATTACTCCTGCCAATTCACGTTAAAGCTAGCCTGAAAATGCCCCGGAGCTTTCCCTCGTTCTGCATTCCTTATCAGAATTCATTTTCGGAATATTCGGCTTGATGAGAAGGGAAGAAGTGGGAAATTCATGTTTCGATTGCAGGAGTTGGGAGCTACGGCGTTTTACACCGGATGCGGCAGCGGAGTACAAAAGGCTGGATCCTTTGCATCCATAACTGCGGCTTCTTTCCACAAGGGCGAGCTGAGCTCGCAGCTTCATCCATCAGCTGCATAGCTACGGCAAAGCTCCAGCGAGAGCGGGAAGGAGCATGCGGCTGCTGGTGCTGGGGACGCGCGCGGCAGTGCCGTGGACGTTGAAGCCTCGTCAATCACAATTTCACCGGAATCAAACTTCAACTGGGAATTCAGTTGTATTGTTGTTCCAAAATCTCAGAATGAACGTGAAGGAAGGGCCTAATAGGTGCACTAGATGCTGCAAACGCATGGGTTTGATCGGGTTCAACTGCAGGTGCGGCGACCTTCTCCGCGCGCGGTACATCGCGACTCCGATAAGCACGACGGCCCCATTGATCATCGGACCGCTACCAGGCTGCTCTTGCTAAAAGAAACCCCATTGTCATGGCAGAAGGACTCTTATGGGATGTAGAATTCAGGTGTCGGTTTGAAGTGCCGGGTTCCAGTCCGATGCTAGTTTTACTTTTCTGTGAATACCGTCACTGGATGTTAGCGCATGTCTTGAATGAGGAGATTTTCTCATGTATAATCCATTTCGCAGCATCACTTTGGACATTGTGATTTATTTCTTCTTGGCTACGGTATTTGTCGTAAGTAGAGGTGTCAAATGGGTGGGTCGGGTCGGGTTTGGGTTGGTCGAATATGGTCCGACCCATATTGACCCGTCTAACCCATTTTGACCCATATTCAATGACCCATACCCGACCCAACCCGCAACCAACCCATACCCGACCTGACCCATTTTGAACCATATTGCCAAATCACACTAATATTTTAAGAAAATTATATAACTAATTTAACCTATTTTATTTTGCTTTCATTTTTTCTTTCATTTTTCTCCAGCCACGGCAAGCGGCGGCGGTCGGCGGCGACGGGTCGCCACTGATGGTTGCTGCGGCCGGTCGCCGCGGCCGGCCTCAGGTCGCTCGGCCGGCCGGAGGTGGCCTCGGCCGGTCTCCTCATCGCCGCGGCCGGCAGGAGGTGGCCTCGGCCGGTCGCCGCGGCCGGCCGGCGGTGGCCTCGGCCGGTCTCCGCGGCCGCCGGAGGTGGCCGAGGCCGGTCGCCGCGGCCGGTCGGCGGTGGCGGAGGCCGGTCTCCGCGGCCGGCCGGCGGTGGCCGAGGCCGGTCGCCGCAGCCGGCCGGAGGTGGCCGAGGCCGGTCTGCGCGGCCGGCCGGCGGTGGCCTCGGCCGGCCGGAGGTCGCCTCGGCCGGTCACCGCGGTCGGCCGTCGGTTGCCGAGGCCGGTCCCGCGGCCGGCCTTCAGTCGCTGCGGCCGGTCTCCGCGGTCGGTCTCCTCGGCCGGCCGCCGGTCTCCGCAGCCACCTGTCGCCGCCGAGGCCAATCGCCGGCCGCTGCCACCGTCAGTCCCCGAAAATCAATTCCATAACAAACGACGAAAATTGTTTTCCAGTTTATTTTTAAGTATTAATCAAACATCGAAAAATATTATTATTTTCTTGAAAAATGAATTCCTAAAAAATGATTTCCGAAAGTATCACATTTTCCATGAAACAAACGGAAAGGCTCTAGGTTCATTTGTAATTTGTGAGAGTTATGGGTCGAAAATGGGTCAAATATGGGTCGAAAATGGGTTTCATGCGTGGCCCAATTTTAACCCATTGAATTTCACTTCAACCTTTTGGACCTATTTTTAGTGAGTCCTTTAAATGTTAATGACCCATATAAGACCCATTTTATACAAAATATGGGTCAAATATGGGTCTTTGACCCATATTGACGGCTCTAGTCGTAAGAACAAGCGAGCGAATATGAATAGATAGAACAAGAAAAGAAATAGCTTAACATAGATATGGATTGGAGGACAACCCCTACACCCCCAAAAGTGTGGCACAAAATTTCAGTCCAGGTCAAATGAAACAATTAAGATCATATAATAATCCTACTTTCGGAAGTAAATTTCAAAAAGTAGAAAACTACTGCCCTCTCATTTTCACTCTCCCAATCAAACATGAAAAAAAAAGAAAAATCAGCCGATTTTTCGTGAAAAAATTGATTTCAGATAAGACCATTTGTTTCGACGTAAAGTTGTTCACGAAACAAAAGAGCTTTCTTGATTCGAACTATTTCCGGTCGAGTCGTCTTGTTGGTTGGGTTTCATCTAAATAGACATAGACCTAGCTCGGCGTGTGCATATAGAGAGGTTAGCTAGGGGTGAGCATGGGCCGGATCCAGACCTAGACCCTAAACCCGACCCTGTTATAACCGATTCCCAATTTTTGGAACCGAGACCCTACCCTGTTTTTCTTGGAACCTGTTTTGGAACCGACCCTGTTTTTCGTCCGGTTTCAGGGTCTACCCGATTTCCCTGTTTTTTAGTCATCCTCAAAAGAAAACAAAGCCAACGGTTCCAGGGTCTACCCAGTTTCCCTATTTTTAGTCATCCTTAAAAGAAAACAAAGCCAACGGTGTAGAAAATATATTCACTTCACTTAAACTACAGTAAAAATTGGACGACACCTCTAGAGGTGAGTGTACTACGAGTGCATAAGGTAAAACTATGGCGAAGGCTTAGTCACTTCACTTAAGATTTTTTTTTTTTAAAAGTAGCATGTAAAACCGGTTCTAAAAACCGGTCCGGGTAAGTTTTTACCTAGACCCGGTTCCCGGACCGGTTCTAACCGGTTCTCAAAAATTGGAACCGGTTCCCGGACCGGTTGAATGGAAACCGATTCCCAACCCTATTTTCGGATGGTTCCAATCCGGTATACCGGGTAAAAACCCGGTTGGTTGCACACCCCTAAGTTAGCTTATGAACGCACTCGTATCTCAAATTTATTTGATGCCGCCTCGATGATCCATTGCTCTATTAAAAAAAAACATCAAAAGATCTTAGGTTTGGTTTGCTCCAGAAAAATAAATTAAGTTAAAAGATATTTTTTCTAAAAGCAATCGATTACTTCGTTAAGGAATAAATTACGGAAAATAATTTTGTATTATTTATTGTTTCGAAATAAATGAGGTTTCAATTTTTATTATTTCAAGACAGGAGTCGGCATCTGCTGAGGCCGAAGTCGCGGAGTAGACACACATGTAAGACAAGGAGGATGCCGAGGTTTGACTATTTTACGGTTCCTTTTTTTGGTTCGAATGAAAAGCTGCAACCTTGCGACCTGATGCGATTGCGAGTAATATCGTTCCTCCTTTGACCGTATTGACGGATAGGCCACGACAAAAGCTGTCTGTCCCTTTGGCTCTTCTTAGCTGCGAATCCATGAATTTCATTTAAAGGTGCGCCAAAGCATCTTGCCCTTTTCAAGGTATTAGAGAGAGAGAGGAGAGAGAGAGGGGGAGATAGAGATTTGGGGCTTTTTATTGAATGCACGACAGGCTTAGGCGGCTAAATGTATAGCTAGTGCTCTCTACTTATGGTCTCCGAACCCAAAGCTCTCATCACTATGATTCCTTCCTTGGCATGCGAGTCCAAACGTTGTTGTTTCGAGGGCGCTGTCAATTTATAAAGTATGCAATATTAGTTTTCTCTCCAATCGATACGGAGACTTAAAAAATTATCGTAAGCTCTTTCAGATAAAGAGCGACTTTTCCGTCAGTTCTGGACCAGATCACCCAACGACACCAGCAATCTATTATTCAATGTTGTAGTCAATCCTTTTCTTTTCTTTTTCTTTTTTTGCCAAAAGCCTGTCATTGGTTGAAACTTTTTTGATCCATCTTTAACCAAAGATGATCCCCCCCACGCACACCCGTCGGATCGAGAATGGGTCTAAAACATGTTCATGAACCGCGTAGCGCGCCCTATTAGAGAAGGGGGTCCCGTTCCGATTAATCCGTGCCGATACCGATCCGTTTCAGCGCGGGTCAAGACAAGACGAGAAAATGAATTACAACCGAGAGAGCATGGAAGCAATTAAGGACATTGGAATGAGTAGGAGTGTGCGTCCCCCACACACTCCACCGCAAAAAGAGCAAAGACTAGGTGGGGTGGCAATTGATGAGAGGGGTGCACGTAATGATGGATGGTTATCACGGCTTTCTCAAATGCAATAAGTGCTGCGAAAACGGACTCCGGATGATGGTTAAAACTCTCCGTTCTAATTCTTCATCCCCACCGTTAGCGCCCAACGACCCCATCTACGGTTCGTTCCAGCAGAGACAAAAAGCTGGGGGGCACCTCTTGATCACCATCTCCTTCGGGCTGGGGAAATCCCCCAGCACAAGCTTGCACAGGATACGCATAGGCCTTTTTCCCCACCACCCAAAGTCACGTGAATACTCTTGTTATTCCCCGCGGATTCTCTCTGTCTCGTTGCGTCTGAAAAGAAGTCGACACGATACGAGAGAATAGTTCCGCGTATAAAATTATTTGCGCTCAGGGGATATAGTGATGTGAAGGAGACAAAATATTTCAAAGCGACGACAAGATAATTCAAGGGCAACATCCGATGAAGCAGCGGCAGCTAAGCCTTCGCTCATCTGCTTCTTTCCTCTTTTCAAGGAATTGGTCGAGCTGGTTCGCTCAATTGCCGTCAAAAAAAAAGAAAACTTTCATCATCGAAACCACGTCACATCTGGACGTCGTTAGGATCTTTTTCTCTTGCTCGATCCTCCCAGGTAACTCGTGGGGACGGATTCTGAGAAGAAGAGGAGACCAGCACGGCGCGCCGTCAGATTGCCAAAGAAGCTCGCAAATCAACGCAAAGACAAATCCATCCGCA
>JAGVVM010012057.1:0-12500 GCA_019149425.1 Psidium friedrichsthalianum
AAGTCTAAAATATTTCTTAATTTACGAAAACGCCCTCCAATCTCCGACCGAATGCTGAAAGATGTTCTCCGGTGCTAGTGACTTCTGCGAACAAACAACGTCTCTAAGGATGGACCGACGCCCACAACCCCAAAAAACAACATAAACATCAAAATCAAATCTTGGATTGGACGGACGCGTCTTCCTGCAGGCGGACGCGTCCTCCTTGCTTTGGAGAGCGACGGACGCATCTTTTGGTTAGACGGACGCGTCCGTCGGGCTACTGTGTAGAGACCGACGCGTCTCCTCAGTTGGACAGGACGCGTCCGTCATGCTTTCTGGAATTGGCTTTGTGGCGCACAGACGCGTCTCTCATTAGCTTGGAGCGTCCCTCAGCTTCTGAGCTTCCACATCAACGGTGCGACGCGTCTTCTTAACTCGACGCGTCCATCACCTTTAAATAATCCTTTAAGTCATAAATAATGTGGATGATTAGTAGAAACACCATAAAAACTAAAAATTGATGAAATACTCAGCTAGCTGCAATGTTGCTCGCGTTAAAACGGCATTTAGCGTCTACTTTCGTAGAGTCATCAGATCCGGTCGGAAGACCGGGGACCAAGAATCCTAGTAGCGATAGAACGCACTAAGGGAATATGAATTCAATGGCTGCCTTATTACTTGTGCGACAAAAAGTGTTTCCGATGCCAAAAGTGAAATATGGATACAAGTTCCTAGATATTCTTCAGGAGAATTTAAGATTAAGGAAAGGAATCGGTACCAGTATCATGAGCGTAATAAGGGAAATATGTAATCATGTTTGAGGAAAGAGCTGGAGGAGGAAATGTGTGGCGTGGAAAAGAGGGAGATTTATATTGGTACATTGAAGGATTGGGAAGAAGATGAGGATTGTTAGATGACACATGCTGAAAACAAAACATACCATTATTTGTAGGTAGAGTCTCCATCTCACTAGTTTCTAAAATTTGAATGGCACAAATAGGTCTTTTAATAAGTCATCTCAAGGGGAGAAGATTGCATCAAGATCTCTTCTCAATGGAGATTCCATGTCTTAACTGAAATGGAGTCACAAAATTGTAATTCTTTTTCTTTGCCGAGAATAATTTTCTTGCAAAGGTCATTGGCCCCGCAGATAAAACATCAGTCCTTTTTCGCTTATAATCTCGCCTGCTGACATGTGCCATTTATTCTCCGAAGAAACTTCCATTTGCCTTTCTTGAAATGGTTTTCTTCTTGTTTGAAAATCACCAGTAAGAATCGTTAGGCCATACATTTGACTGAGGACCTGAGTTTTTTTTTCAAGCCTGTCGAGCAGTTCGGTTATTTTTCTAGAATCCGAGTGCTTTCTTGTAGATTGCTGGTTGGAAATATCTGGTCCACCATGCTAGGAATCTGTGCAGGAATGATAAAGAAAACCGGGCTAAGTGTAGGATCTCTTTTTGAGAGATAGAACAACTTCATCATTCTTGAAGTGTATTTGAGAGCTTTCTCTCTCATTAGGAGCAACATTTTCATTCAAATAACTAGTTCTTTTTTGTTCTAAGACGTCTTCGGTCTCAACGAAATGCAAATGCTAAAAGATAGAAAAATTGATAAAATCCATGCCAAGAAAGGTGTTGGTCTGCCAGCGCAAAACTTAACCACTCAATCGTATACACTTGGGAACTGGTAATGAATCTAGGAGGAGGGAAACTGATCATGTCTGGATCAGCTGCTTTGCATTCACCATGCATAGAACTTTCTAGTCTAAATGCCACTTCTTACTAGGACTATCATCAACTGTAAAGGAAGACCTCTGCAGTCTATTACTAGGGGTTAAATCCTAATAATTTTCCTGTCCGGCTGATATCTTCATCTTTGATCATGATTACTTGCTTATTATCATTCTGAAAACAGATAAGAGCCTCTGGAGTTCTGTTGTGCTAACATCACATAACTTGGTTACGACCCGATTTCTCCACTTGCTAGGATTCCATGAAAACTTGACTTGTTAGTTTGAGTGAGCTGGGTGAGAAAAGGAGGATAAATATTGTTTCATTACAAGCACCTGGACCTGTAGAAACAATACACGTTGAAATAAAGCTCGGGCTCCACACAACAGTGGGTCACAATTCGTGGCACATCGATGCCACATGGTACATGCATGGCAGTAAGGGACATGTAGCTACATGGAGTACACCCCAAAGGACAAGTGGCGCCTGTGTGTCACCGCCAGCTTAGCCCATGTAATCACCGCTAGCTAGATCAGCCCCTCACTATTGTACCTCAACAAATGGGGCAACCTATCTTCTGCTTCTACTTGGCAGCATAGCGGAGACACGTTCCTGCGCCATGTGAAACATGGCAATCCAAGCGTTGACTCATCGGTCATCTTTTGACTATATATAGCACAATTCCTTTCATCTAACGATACAAAACCACCTCACTCGTCTCTTCCCACTTTTCAATGCCGCTTCTGCGCCCCGTATCATCAGGAACTGCCACGTACCCCATTGAGACTTCACCCTGTTAGAGTTTTTCCCGATATGGGCTCGCCTTAATTGGAATTGTAATTGACCGTTATACGGTATTAATTTACCGTATACGGTATTGGTTTAAATAAAGAAAGGATTTAAAGTTTCTTAATGGGCTGAATATGGGCTTGGCTTAGTGTGGGCCGAGTCCAGGCCCGGCCCATGATGGGAGGGCCCAGCCGGAAGTTTTATAAAGGCTAGGACCCCTCCTTTAGCCTATCTTCTTGCCATTTTCCTCTCCTTCTCCTCCATAAGGCTGGAGAGTGAGAGAGATCAGAGTGGCCGCCCCATTGACGCCAGGCGGTCCGGAGGGTATAGAGGGGAAGAGTCCGAGCCGGTTCGTTGGTTTCCCGCACTGATTAACCATGGATGCGAAATCAGGTACGCCAACTCGATATCATGACTATTTTGTTGTTAAAATGCGACTATGGTGGTCCTAGGGTGTCGTAGTAGATGATGGAAGGCCGGGATCGCCGGCCGACAGCTGGTATCAGAGCCCCGTGTTCGATTTTAGCACATACAGATTTCTGCCTGATTTCGTGAGTTTTGGCATGCTGAAATCTGATTTTGATGGCATATTTGGATTCGTCTCGTTGAGACGAGCATTTTGATGGGTCGCCGGCCGCCATTGGAGCTCCCACGCGCCGCTACGCGCGGCCTAAAGCTACGACCGCGGCGGCACGTGGGATTCACGCATGCCGCGTGGGCGCTCACGCGCCTTACACACATTTACTGTGTCGGTGACGTCAACTGACGTCACCGACACTATTTAATGTGCCGGTGACGTCAGCAATGACGTTACCGACTGGGCGCCGCTGTGCCACGTGGCACCGTTCCCTAGTGCCACGTGGCACAGCATATGGGCGCCACGTGGCAGCCCCGAGAACCTGCATCGGACCGGGTCAACCCGACCCGACCCGACCCGTCTGACCGGGTCAACGGTTGACCGTTGACGGTTAACGGCTGTTACCGTTGACCGTTGACCGTTAACGGTCAACGGTGATCGTTGACGGAGCGTCACACGTGCGTGGCATGTGTGGTGCGTGCGGCCCACGCGCCGACGGTCTAGGCGGCGCGTGGGGGCGCGTGCGGTGTCCAATCGAGGTGATTTTTTCACCGTTGTGCTCGTATGGAAATTTCCTACACTGTGGTATATTCAATTTAATTTTTGAGCCTTCTAAGGTTTTGGAAAATGCGAAAAAGCCTTGTGCAAGTATAAAATACATGGGCATTTTCGTCATTTTCATATTTAATTATTTCCATACGATTTTTGGGAATAATATGGTTGGCTCAATTATAGAATACCACATAAGGAATGTGTAGAGTTTTAGTTGAGCACTGACACAACTGAAACCCACAAATACGGGAAGCAATGCTATTAGCACTGGTGGTGATTTTAATGACAATTGCCCATGTCATCCAGTTTAAAATCACACCGTTTGATAAATGTAAGACATGAAGATTATATCCCTGGTGTGAGAGAGTTTCAAAGATTTGATTGGGATGTGACCGCCAAAGTGGCACGCTCAGTTGAATTGGAGAAATATCAGTCTTGCATTGTGGTGGGATGTCTCATGTTCTGATACATGGTCATACTCCCAAAGGAGGTGATTGTGCGTCAGGCCATGGAGGGATGCATGAACAACATATACTTGGGAAGTGACTAATTCTAGTGATTCATACACCCAAAGGTGGTGTTTCACGAAAATTAGAATATATTCTCATGGTCGTTGTCATGTAGAGAGTTTGCAATTGCATGTCATGTATTCTGCCCAAAGGTGATTATATGATGATGTGTGTGACTCTCTGAAATGTGTACTTTTAAGGATTTTAAAGTTACACTGTGCTCATATGATGCTAATGGTAAGTATTGCTTGTTTTTTCAGTCACCTTTTCTGTGAATGGCAACTCCATTACTATAGAGGTTCTGAATGGTACAAACTTCAAGAAATGGAAGAGGATTTTCTGTTTGCTATGGAACTGGCTGATGTTCATATTGCTCTTTATGAAGATAAGCCTGCTGACCATGAGGAGACCAGCACAGAGGCTGAAAAGGCGCATTTTGCTGCCTGTGAAAAGAGCAACAGGATCTGCTTGCTGTCATTGAAGCGATCCATACAGGAGCATTTGAAGAGCGGCCTGCCAACTGACTGCACCGCCAAAGAATTGATGAGAGCCCTGGAAGCCAGGTACCGAGTATCTCTAATGCTGAGGTTGGCACACTCATCCAGTACTTTTTAATATGAAGTATACGGGTATGGGAGGTGTTAGGGACTATATCCTAAGAATGCTGGATTTGCAAACCAAACTAAATGCCTTAGGTATAGTAATCCCTGAGACCGTGTTGGTGCATCAAGCCCTGAACACTCTTCCCGCTGAGTTTGGGATCATTAAGACCAACTTCAACTCACAGGATGAGGCTTGGTCTATAAATGATTTGATTTCAAGAGCGGTGGCAGAGGAAGAAAAATTGAAGAAGGATGGAGGGAACTTTGCCCTAGTTGCCACAAGTTCCACCAATAGGAAAGCAAGGAGCCTAAGTCTCATACTCATAAAGATACTCGTCCCACCACTGGTCAATCTGAAAAATTGGGTCGAAAGAAAGCATCCTTTAAGAAGGATAGTGACCGATGTTTCTTCTGTAAGAAAAGGGGTCACATGAAGAAAGACTGCGCTAAATATAAGAACTGGCTATCTAAACGTGAGCAGACAGGTAATGATTCTTTGGCACTGGTTTGTGAATCCAATCTATCTGAAGCCCCATCCAATTCTTGGTGGCTAGATAGCGGTGCAACTAATCATGTTGCATTTACCATACAGGGGTTCATAAATCGGAGGAAGCCAAATCAGGATGAATCAAAGCTCATAGTGGGAGATAACAATAAAGCTGATGTTGAGTTCGTGGGAGATGTCATTTTGATCTAGAGTCTGGTTTCAATTTGATGTTAAGAAACACTTTCTATGTACCTTCCTTTAGACGGAACTTGGTTTCTGTATCTTGTTTGGACATGTGTGGTTACTCTTTTGAAATAAAGAACAGTGTGGTTTCTATGTTCTATAATTCAAATAAGGTTGGGTGCTGCAACATGTCCAATGGATTGTACAGATTGTGTTTAACTCCCAACGACATATACGTAGCTTATACAGCCGAAAAGGTTGTCTCCAAAAGGCCTCTACCTAAAGAACAGTCTTACGCATTGTGGCATAAACGCCTTGGTCACATTTCCAGGGATAGAGTGGAAAGGCTTGTAAAAGCCGATATTTTACCTACTCTTAAAGATGACCTGGAAACATGCGTGGACTGTTGTAGAGGAAAGATGATCAAAATAAAGAAAAAGGGTGCAGTTCGAACTACTGACCTATTGGAGGTCATACACACTGATATAAGTGGACCATATACTTCAACATTGTGTAGAAATTATTATTTCATCACTTTTGTTAATGACTATTCCCGATATGGTTATCTGTACTTGATTAAGGAAAAGTCCGAATCTCTTGACAAGTTCAAGATATTTAGGACTGAAGTCGAGAAACAGTTGGGAAAAGTCATTAAAGTTGTCAGATCAGACCGTGGTGGTGAGTATTATGGCAGACATGGCGATGCTGGACAGCTTAAAGGGCCATTTGCCAAATACTTAGAGGATTCTGGGATAGTGGCACAGTTCACTATGCTTGGGAGTCCTGAATAGAATGGTGTGGCCGAAAGGCGAAATCGCACCTTAATGGATATGATGAGGAGTATGATAAGTAGGACCAACCTGCCTAAGTTCCTATGGGGTGAAGCTTTGAAGACAGCGCTATATATATTGAATCGAGTTCCCACTAAGGCTGCTCCACTGACTCCTTTTGAGTTATGGACTGGACGTAAACCCAGCCTGAATCATTTGAAGGTCTAGGGTTGTCCTGCAGAAGTGAAGCTGTATAATCCAGCCTTGAACAAGTTGGATCCTAAGACCACAAGGTGCTATTTTGTATCCTATCTAGAACATTCCAAGGGATACAGATTTTACAATCCTAATGGAGGCCAAAGGATTGTAGAATCACAGACAGCTAAGTTTCTGGAATTCGACGTGGCCGAAAAGGGTACCTGTTCAGAGACTATTGAAAGTGACAGTACGGCGGGAAATTCTGTATCGTTTTCTCTCCAATACAGACAGTTATGGAGCCTCCCATATGGTGACTGTGCCTGTTGAGCTTCAGGATCCTATGGTTGATACTGTTCCTGATGAAGTAAATCAAGCCCTCACAGCCACAGAATCAAGCTGAGGAAGTTCCATTAAGGAGGTCTATTAAGCAAAGACGATCAGCGATCCCATCGGAATATATAGTCTATCTGGGTGAACAGGATATGATATAGGCTGCGTGATTGATCCAGTTACCTATAAGGATGCTGTTTCCTGTGCACAATCAGAACTGTGGTTGGATGCAATGAAAGATGAGTTGCAATCCATGAGGCATAATGGAGTTTGGGAGCTCGTCAAGTTGCCTGCAGGTCATAGGGCGATCGGCTGCAAATGGATCTACAAGACGAAGAGGGATTCCAAAGGGAAGGTAGAAAAATTTAAAGCCAGACTGGTAGCCAAAGGTTTCACTCAAAGAGAGGAGTGGATTATGAATCAACATTCTCTCCAGTCTCTTCTAAAGAATCTTTCAGAGTGATTATGGCTTCAGTGGCTCATTTTGACATGGAGCTACACCAGATGGACGTCAAGACTGCCTTTTGAATGGAGATCTCGAAGAAGAAGTCTACATGATTCAACCTGAAGGGTTTGAGGTTGATGATTCAAGTGACCTTGTATACAGACTGAAAGAAGTCAATCTATGGCCTCAAGCAAGCATCCAGGCAATAGTATTTCAAGTTTCATAGCGTTGTCACTTCATTTGGCTTGTCGAAAATAAAGTGGATCAGTGTATATACTGCAAGGTCAGTGGGAGAGAATACATTTTTCTTGTTCTCTATGTGGATGACATTCTACTGGCGAGCAGTGATATTGATCTATTGCACGAGACGAAGCATATGCTGTCAGAGAATTTTGACATGAAGGATCTTGGTGAGGCGTCCTTTGTCCTTGGCATTGAAATCCATAGGGATCGTTCACGCCACATTTTGGTTTATCTCAGAGGGCATATATTGATCGTATTCTGGAGAGATTCAACATGCGGGATTGCAAGCCAGGTATTATTCATGTCTGTAAAGGTGATAAGTTGAATCTTTCACAGTGTCCTCAAACGAAATGGAGAAATCCGAAATGAAGAATGTACCTTATGCTAGTGCACTTAGGAGCATCATGTATGCTCAAGTATGTACTAGGCCAGACATCGCTTTTGCGACAGGACTTCTAGGCAGATATCAGTCAAACCCAGGACATAATCATTGGTTGCTGCCAAGAAGGTCCTGAGGTACCTAAAGAGGACAAGGGACTCCATCATGACATACAGGCATGTTCAGAACCTGCAGCTTGTTGGATACTCGGATTCAGATTTTGCAGGCTGTCAGGACGACAAGAAGTCGACAACAGGCTACATATTCATGTTAGCAGGCGGTGCAGTATCATGGAAAAGTGAGAAACAGAACTCCATATCCTCCTCAACCATGCAAGCGGAGTTCATAGCATGCTTTTCAGCTGCTACTCAGGCGATTTGGCTCCGGAACCTCATTAGGGAGTTGACCGTATTTGATTTTGTTGATAGACCCATATAGTTGTATTGTGACAAAATTCTGCAGTGTTGTTTATTAACAACAACAGAAGTCTTAAGGGGTTGTCGCGACCCTCCCGAGATTTTCCGGGATCCCGAGGGAGTTAATGGATTGCTAGGCCCATTGTGGGTATCTGGGCTTAGCTCGGGCTCTCCCAAGCCCATACCAAATCGCGTCAAGAAAATTTAAATCGAGATCGACCTTAGTGTGGTCGGTGACATGTGAATGGTGTGCATGCCATTGGAGTCGCCACCAACCATTTATTGGAGGGTATGATTGAAAACCCTATCGAACGATTGGGAGAGATCGTTCGATTCTGCGAAAAACCAGAGAAATGGGTTCGGGGACTTAGTTACGTCAGCCCGCAAGTTGACGCCCTTTCGGTACCTAAGTTGAATGATTTCCTAATCTAAAGAGTTTATGCAGGCGAGATTGGGTAAGGTAGGCTTTAAGAATCTAAGGGGTTCACGCAGATAGGATTATCTATCCTATCAATCACAACCAGAGAAATAAATGCGCAATCAAGAAATCAAATCAGGAAGCAAACATATCACGTCTAGTCAATTACAAACAAGGGGAGTCCTAGATGTCTGGAAAATACATCAATTAGGTTTGGAGATGGTTTGGAATGATTTGGGTCAGATTGACCAGAGGGGCAGAATGGTCATTTTAGAAGGTTCGGGAAGCCAAAAATGTGTGATTAGGTCAAATCAGTTGAATGTGGTTTTTCCTAATTTTCACCATTTTTAGAAATTTTTCTGGATTTTCTAGGATTTTTTAGAATTTTCTAGACTTTCTAAGAGCTTATAAGAATTTTCCTATTTTTTTGGAATATTTTCTATATTTTCTAGAATTTTAATTTGATTTTTCATATTTTTTCCTATTTTTCAAAATATTTTCTGCATTTTCTAACAATTTTCTAATTTTTTCTAAAATTTATATGAACTTTTATTTAAAATTTTTTTATTTTCCTTTCCATGATTTTTGGAATTTCCTATTTTTTTAAGGATTTTCAGAAAAAAAAATTTATGATTTTTCTTGGCTTTTTGTGTTATTTTTTATTTCTCTTTAATTTCTGATTTTTCCAAAATTTTTTATCTATTTTATATTTCCCAGGATTTTTCTAAAAGATTTCGGATTTTTTTTTTATTTTTTATTTATTTATTTATTATTTTTATTTATTTATTATTTTCTTTTCTTTTTTTTATTTTCATTTATTATATTTTTATTTTATTATTATTCTTTTAATTTTGTTTAATCTTAATTTTCCGGGCCGGATCGGGTTGACCCGGCCCGTGACCCAAACACGCCGGACCAAAACGACGTCGTGCTCGTTTTATTAACTTTCTATTTTTATTTGATTTTTTAGATTTTTTTATTTTTATTTTTTATTTTTCTGCCCTTAATTATACGGACCGGGTCGACTTGACCCGGCCCAACGCCCAGACCCGGCCAAAGCCCACTATCTTAAGCCGACGTAAAACGACGTAGTTTTAGAATTTCTTTTTGAATTTTTTTGAAATTTTTATAGATTTTTATTCTATTTTCATTTATTTTCGCCTATTTTAATCTAACAGCTAAGAATTCGCCACGTGGCATGATCTAACCGCTCGCTTCTCATACGAAACTGACGGCCCGGATCAAATTTAAAGCCAAATCCTGACCGTCCGATTCAATAGGGAAAATTAGCTTATTTTATTCCCAGAAAATCCGTGATTTCGACACGTGGCGATAACATTCACCGTTGGATTAAATTTTCGATTTTTTAAAGGATTATCCGACGCCGACGTGGCTGCCACGTGGCGCCACGTCAGCGCCACCTAGACTTTGACCTGGTCAACTTACGTTGACCGGTCAAAGTCTCACGAAGAAGACGACCGGAGCATTCCAGTCTCCGGCAAACCCGCCGGTAGCTCGCCGGCGCACGCGAACAAGTCCCCGGACAACGCCTAAAAACCCCGTTTTCCTTCGGATCCATTCCTACCTAACCTAACATGCATATATCCCCAACTTTCAGGCCTTAAGGACGCCCAAAAAACGACCAACTGGCCACGGCCGAGGACTGTTCCGGCGGCAAATCCACACATTACAGACACACATCAACACGCTTCATAAATTACGCAGACAACACCATAGAGCACGAGAAGGCTTACCTGGAGGCTGTACAACTCTGTCTAACACTGAGGACGCACATATGAGCTCGCGGTGAATTCGAAAGTGGGAAGGTGGCCAGGAGGTTTTATGCAACGAAAATGCAAAGAAATGGCGTGACTGTGATCAGTATGAGTACAGGAGTGTATTGAATCAAAAATTGCGAGCTAAAGCATCTGGACCGAATTCTGCCATGGAAGGAGCTTCGGGTATCCAACGATGGAGCTTACCTGGTTTCGCGGCCAAATCCTAAACGACGGCGATCTGGGTCTTCCTTGTGGTCACAGAAAGCTCGTGGGCGCGACGTCAGAGCTTCAAGTCCCCTCTGGAGCGAAGACCCACCCTTGTTCGAGCTTCGGCTTCTAGCTTCAATGGCGTCCCCTGCATCCCCCCGAAAAAAAGAGCACCTTCCTCCTCTTATACTCGCAGATTTCCCCTAGAATCTCTCCCAGGAACACCCCATTAACCGAATGAAGATTGTGCTTTGATTCACACCAAGAATCTTGGCAAATCTCTCCTTGTTTCAACTGATTCCCCCTTTCTCAAATCAAAGGCGCGCCAGAGGTCTCGGGGAGACGACGAAGAACAAGGGTCAACGGGTCGGGTTGACCCGACCCGGCCGACCCGTTTCGGGTGAAAATCTCAAATTGACCCTGATTTTTCCATTTTCTTTCAAATTGACACAAGAATTAGACTCAGGGGCATTGGATTTACTTGAAAATGATGTTTTGCCCAAAATTATTCAGTGTTTACGCAAAAACCCAATTTTTGGGTTTAACCCGAGAACCCATTTTGCAAATCCAAAGTCTTAACGGTCCTTTTTTGCAAAATTTGTTGCCACCAATGGATTCAGAAGGTCAAAATCTAGGGGGTGACGTCGCCCTATTTTCAATTCAGTCCCTAGAAAATTTTAATTGCATTTTTAGTGATTTTAGGGACTAATTTGAAAAATCAGAAATTGCATTCTGGTCCTTTTCAACGAAATTGGACAATTCTGAGGGATTTTGGACTGAATTTTAATTTTTAGAAATAGAGGAGGATGACACGACTCTAAAAATGTAAAAATGGGAAATTAAAAGGCTAAAATGGAATTTCTAGAATTATTTAAATAATCTAAAAAATGAAATTAACAAAGAAAACCTAGACTCCAAACTTTATTTTTCGAAATTTATTCGTCAAAAATGAAGATAAAATTAAATTAAAAATATTGACTATTTTTTGGTAGTTTTCTGGCCTCAAATACTATTTTTTATTGATTTTCATTATTTTCCTAATTTCTGAAAAATATTAATAATGCCAAAAATAAGGAAAATTATTTTTTGCTCAAAATTGGTTCCTTAGGCTAGGCTGAGGCTTCCAAAGTTGATTTTGTAATTTTCTCATTTTTATTGATTTTTTATGAATTTCCGAAAATAAAATACAGAAAAATGCTAAAAATATGGAAAATTATTTTTTGTTCAAAATTGGTTCTCTAGCCCATGCCAAGGTCCCCAAAGTTGATTTTTCAATTTTCTCATTTTTTATTTATTTTTTATGAATTTTTGAAAATAAAATGCAGAAAATATGAAAAATATGGAAAATCATTTTTTGCTCAAAATTGGTTCTCTAGGCCATGCCAAGGTCCCCAAAGTTGATTTTTCAATTTTCTGAATTTTTATGAATTTTCTAAAAAATTTTAAAATAAAATTGGCCAAAAATCAAGTGTCAACAGCTGCCCCTCTTTGAGAGTGGTCTCGTGAGAGATTGCTCTCAAAGACAGACTGACACTTGATATCTAACCGACTCTACTGGGAAAATTAAAAAGTCGTGCCATCCAACTCTAGTTTCCTCCTTAAAAGCTTGAGTCCAAATTTCACGCTGCTCACTTTGATGTGGGGGAGAGGGGGAAAAAGAGTCAGGAGATTTACCTGGGACTTACCTGTTTGCCTCGCGTCGCCATTGACCGCTCTGGAATGAAGACCTAAGGATTCGTTATGAGAAAACCTCAGGGTGATTGAACTTGGACCCGTATGGTAGGTCACCCCATGGTAGATTCCTAATGAAAGAATTCTACTGATTAGAATTTGATCAAGATTCGACCCGTATGGTAGGTCACCCCATGGTAGATTCCTAGTGAAAGGATTCTACTGATTGAAGTT
>JAGVVM010012057.1:20000-27433 GCA_019149425.1 Psidium friedrichsthalianum
CCCCCACCCCCCCCCCCCCCACCCCCCCCCCCCCCCCCCCCCCCCCCCCCAAGTGTATAGGGATGTGGTTGGGCGTGGTTTGCCTCTCTGATTTGGGTTACTCAATCTGATATGTCCAATCATCCTCATTTGAAGATTCATTTTTATCTCATCAAAAATTAGTCCCCACGCAGGAGATCATAACACATGTATGCTTCAGATTTTCTTAGGTAACCTCGTAGAGATTTTTTGAATGCGAATGCGAATCAAGTCATTTCAAAAATTCTTTGTTGATAATGCGACTTACTGATGACATGATGAATTGAAAAGTTTTAGGTTGAGAGACACTTACCTGACCGCCGTGGCCGGAATTCTCTGGGGAAAACAAAATGATTAAAAGTTAGTGTATATTCTCAAATTTGAAGCAAAAATCGGAACGATACAGTTTTACCCTTGACTATGTGTTCCAATCCATCCACCATGACGAAAAATCCATTTAGAGCCGTTTGCCCTAGGCTTTGCACGAGTTCTTATAATCCTTATTTGGCTCGCCATGCCCCTTGCTTGGTTCTTCCTTCTTCTTCACCTGTATGTGAAAGAAAGAGATATGAGCACGCATTTTTGTTTGACTTGAATTTCTTAAAAGCAAAATACTCCCTCTGAGAAGTTGTTTCGCTGCCTGAGGAACCCATCTCTCTTTTTAGGTATTTTGCCCCAGTATGCTCTTTAGCGAGGAATGAAAAATTCGTTTTCAATACTCTCTTTGTTCATCTTCAAATGTCCACCTCAATGACTTGAATCATTTCCACCTGTCCGTGGAGAATTAAGTTGACAAGTCAATTCGTATATGAGGTGTTTCCATTGAAACGATTACATTTACCTTCTTAGAGTGCCGTTCCTCGTAGTATTCTGCACAAACTATCATATGAGTAAGATCAACGTATATGCATGAAGTTTTAAGAAAATCCTTTTTAAATATTCTTTTGATGAAATAAAGGATGATTAAGCATGAAAGGTAATTGTTTGAAAATGAGTTTAAGGAATAGGAACTAATCCTCATATCCTTGGATATCCTTGTTCCTTTAAATTTCATTTCAAACTAGGAAACATGCGGGAATCCAGGCCTCAAGCTTCGAAAATCGAAGATAAGTGTCATCATTGGGCTGGTTTGAAATATTCCCGCACGTCCTCAATAGAGCATGCATATGCATCTTATTGAAATTCAAATGATGAGGCCGCATTACAAGGTATACCACTTGGACCGATGGCCCGAGATCCAAAGATGCTTTCCTTCTACAAAGTGAGACACAACCAAACGAATTGGAAATGCAACAAATGAATCGAAGTTGCGATGAAATGAAATGCAACGATCTAAATGTAATAAGGAGGGAGAAAGAAAGATCTTATCCTCTTCGCCATTTCCTAATATCACGTTGATCCCTTGATAGTGAGCTAGGGATATTGGTGAACGTTAGGCTCTTCCTCCTTGAAATCCAGTACACCGTCGTCGATAAGTTTCTGAACCTTAATCTTGAGCCGGATACAATTGTCTGTATCGTGCCCCCTTTCTCCTATATGGTAAGCGCATGATTTGGTCTCATCGTAACCCTTGAACTTGGGAGGATTATATCTCGATACTTCCTTAGTTACCATTCCCCTTTCCAAGAGTATTGGGAGTAACTTTGAGAGCGGCATGGGAAGTGGTGTGAAATGCATTGGTGATTTTTTTTTGGACTTGAAAACTCTCGGTGTTTCCCAAGAGGTGCTTCCCTGAGTGAGAGTTGATTCCGACAGATTATTCTGCTTAAGAGGATCTGGCACAAACGCCACATCCATTGAGGGTTCATTATCCTCATTTTTAGGATATTGTTGCCTTGATGGTACTTCAGGTGCTTTTTTCTTCTTCATGGCCCATTCTGCGCGTTCTCCCACTTTCACAAGGTGGGTAAAGGTCAGACACCCGGAAGTATTCAGCTTGTCAAATAGTTCAAATGGAAGCGCTCTTAGAAATAGCTCTATAAGTTCATCTTCTGGGATGGAGGGTTTAACTTGCATTGCTACAGCTCTCCAACGCTGCGCATAGACTCGAATACTTTCGTCTTCCCTCTTGCTCTCTCTAAGAAGATCCTCTCTAGTAGGAGCTGTTGCAATATTGAATTTATACTGACGTAGAAAATCTCCAGCTAGATCCTCCCATCCATCATAGTTCTCAAGATCCAACTCGATAAACCAGGACAGAGCGGCGCCTGCCAAACTCTCCTGGAAGGTATTCATGAGCAATGGAATGTAATCTGAGTAATGCGCCATCTTGTACAGGTAGTATTTCAGGTGAGCTCGGGGACAGCCTGTCCCATCATACTTCCTCACGAACTCTGGTTCCTCGTACCCAGCCGGGACTTCGATCTTGGTGAATGGAGAGATCTTGTCGAACCTGGCCAGTTCGTAACCCTGGCTGTTCAAGCACTCTTCGATTTTTGCGAGCCTCCTCGCGCCTTCTTCGGTCTTAACCGGGGGTTTCTCTCTCTTCTCCCTCTCCAGGTCAATCACAGGTGGAGGGGCCTTGTAGGGTGCCTCCTTCTCAGACTCGGTACTAGTGGTCTGGTTGGTGTCGGAGTCAGTTGATGTGGTGGGATTAGCTTCGGGTGCGGCTGGAGCCTTTCCCTGGGCAGCTGTCATCATCGATTTCATTTCCGTCATCATGGCGGCCATCATGTTGATTTGGCTTTCGAGGTTAGCCACTCTAGGGGTCAGCTCTTCGTTTTCCATCCTTAGTTTTCGTGTCCTGCTGCGGGTCCTCGTGACTATAAAATGTTGCCTGTTTAAAAATAGCGAGGTTAGGAACGCACGAGGAAAACAAAAGTGCGAGAATCTAAAACCTCCTCAATACTATGTTCATGCGTGCTTAATAGGAGAAAAGACTCGATCATGAGCCTTAACCTCATGTAAGCGGTCTTTTAACTCATTAGACACGAATGAGCATACTATTGAGAAGGTGAATAGCCCGTGGTAATTATTTTGTTTTAAGAAAACCATGATGAATGATCATATATGAAAATGTCGTGAATTTATTACAATCGAAAGCAAAATTAAACGGGGAAATCGGCTATTCTGTCCGACGGCGCTTGGAGGCTAAGGTATCCTTGCCGACTTCTGATTCATCAAGGTCCCATTCTTGTAGGTCTTCGTCTTCCTCGGCTGGCGGTGGTCCCATGTGTTCTGGTACGTACGGCTCCACTCCGGGCAGGTGCGGGACGATGTAGTCGGGTACGTATGGTTTCACGAAGGACTGCCGGTACTCCTTGAACATCTTGATGCATTCCTTGGATGCTCGGTGAAGGTTCATCTCGTCATCCAGGTAATCTGGCCACTTCACGTCCTGTAGTGGGGATTCACCTTGATGAGGTCCACTGAGCACCCCAAGCGTTCTTCGACGTAGGCTTGATTATCCGGGTTGAGACGGCTTCACCAGGTTGTGAGCTCTTTGCGTTGGACTGGAATGACCGCAATATCCGATTTCCCCGCCGATTTCAAATATGTAAGAATGCACTAAAATTAATTACCACGGGTTATAATGCAGAATGAATGGAGATGCAATGCACTAGCCCGATTCCATATTTTCTTTTGGTGAAATAAGGGTTAAAGCGCCCCTATTTGACCAAAAGAAGTCAGTCAGAGGGTTTTAACCCAGATTTCTCCCAATGAAATTATGCAATTGGCTAGGATTTCTTAATGATTGGAATGAAAGCCATTGCCTATCTAAAAATCTCAAGGAAGAATCGGAAAACATGCGAATACATCTCAAAAGATCCCTGATACATTAATTCTAAAGGGAATGAGGAGGATGCGGAAATACAACATCCAAAAATTTAATGTGTATGAAAAATTAACTTTCTATCCTAAAGTGGCTTTCAGACCAATCATCAAGATGACGACTCAATCATGAGATGATGTATGAGATGATGTATGAGATGCGTGGTATACAGAATTTAACGTGCATGGGAATGAATTACAAGCTAAGAGTAAGAAAGCCTTACCAACCAGACCCTTTTATTTTTGGTTTTAGGTATACCAACCGACCAATTCACATGCGCATGGGACAAGTGAGGAATTGACTCTAGAAAATAAAAGAAGGGACAGGGTATGGACCTAAAAAGCTCCCACTATCTGATTCGATGACTTTGCCCACAAGCGCAATCGAACGTCAAGTGGGAAGAATCATCAATTCAGATAGCGAGCGGGATCAAATATGGTCAACCCAGGCGCAATCAAACGCTAGAGCTTTGCATACCGATCCCTGTCTATGGCGACCTGAAAAGAGTGTTTCGCGGCTTGGGTTTAGGCGCTTGTGTGTGCATGTGTCGTGACCCTCAAAATATGCAAGTCATGCACAGCAGTTGATATCAAACAGCGCTTCTAATTTGCAGAAAATAAACAACCAACCCCAAACTCCAATCCTGCATAAAACATGTCAGCAATCACTCCTCCCCTTATAGCTCCCACCTGCAAAAACATCTAACACATTTGGTTAGTGGACTTACCTCACCTTCAAGAGCGCCTGCAGAAAAACATGTTAGAAAACACCCAACTTTTTAATCGGCTCAAGTCCTCTAATGGGTTAAACTAACTCCCCAGTGGAGTCGCCAGTCTGTCGCGACCCTCCCGAGATTTTCGGATCCCGAGGGAGCTAATGGATTGCTAGGCCCATTGGATATCTGGGCTTAGCTCGGGCTCTCCCAAGCCCATACCAAATCGCGTCAGGAAATTTAAATCGAGGTCGACCTTAGTGTGGTCGGGTGACATGTGAATAGTGTGCATGCCATCGGAGTCGCCACCATCATTTATTGGAGGGTATGACTGGAACCCTATCGAACGATTGGGAGAGATCGTTCGATCCTACGAAAACCAGAGATCTAGATTCGGGGACTTCGTTACATCGATATTGCTATCGACGCCCTTTCGGTACCTAAGTTGGGTGATTTTCCTAATCTAAGGAATTCATGCAAGCGAGATTGGGTGAGGTAGGCTTTAAAAAGTCTAAAGGGTTCATGCAAATGGGAGTATCTATCCTATCAATCACAATCATAAATGCGCAACCAGGAAATCACGTCGAAATCAGTCAATACAAAAAAGGGAGTCTTAAAAGTCTAGGAAAGCGCGTCAATTTAGTTCCTGGATGGTTCGGGGTGATTTGGAATGGTTCGGGTCAAATTGACCAGAGGGGCAAAATGGTCATTTTGGAAAGCTCGGGAATTCAAAAATGTGAAATTAGGTCAAACCAGTTGAATGTGGTTTTTCCCTAACTTTCACGATTTTTAGGAATTTCCCTGATTTTTCTGAATTTTTTGTAATTTTTCTGAATTTTTTTTTAGACTTTCTAAGAATTTCTAAATATTTTCCCTATTTTGGACATTTTTAGGAATTTTTGAGGATTTTCCTATGATTTTTGGGTTCTTCCTATTAATATTTTTAGAATATTTTCTATGTTTTCTGGAAATTTTTTATATTTTTTTTATTTTTTGGGATTTTTAAGACTTTCTGGGAATTTTCCTATTTTTTAGAATATTTTGATTTTTGTTTTTTTTTCTAAAATTTTCATTTTTTTTAATTTTTTAATATTTTCCTAATTTTTCAAATTTTTTATATTTTCTAGGATTTTTTTTATTTTTTTTTTAGGGATTTTTCCTATTTTATATTTATATTCTTATTATTTACATTTTCTATTTATTTTCCTATATTTTCCGATTTTTCTAATTTTTACCAGATTTTCTACATTTTTTCTTATATTCTTATTCTATTTTCTATATTTTTGGACCGGTCGGGTCAACCCGGCCCGAAGGCCCGAACCTAAACCCTAGGTTAAACGCGTCGCATTGATTTTCTTTTTTTTTATATTGATTTTTATTTGATTTTTATTTGATTTCTGATTTTTTCATTATTTTTTGAATTAGATTATACGGACCGGGCCGTATTGACCCGGCCCACTGACCAACCCGAGGCCCAAATCTTAACCGACTCAGAAACGACACCGTTTTGGGTGAAATTTTTTGGATTTTTGAATTTTCCGGATTTTTTTCTATTCTATTTATTTTGAATCCCATTCTGAATGAGCCATGATTTATCAGATTTTTTTGTCTTGTTTGTTGCCCATCGAGCTGACGTGGCGTCCGACGTGGACGCCACGTCATCGACACGTCATCGTTGACCAGGTCAACGAAGGTTGACCTGGTCACTCTCACTGAGGAAGATGACCGGCGGAGTTCCGGTCGCCGGTGGGCTGCGGAGCTTCGCCGAATGCTTTAATCAGTTCACTTGCATGAAATTCTCTGTATTCACCTTAATTCAAAACAACAGCTTCCCCAGGCAATTTTACACCATTTTTAACCTGAGAAACCAACCGACCTACCCAAACCATGAACGGTAAGAAGACGACCGGACGAATCATGAACTTACGAACGACACCGAACATACTAGCAAAACGTCACATGAGTCCCAGGAACTTACCTGTGTCATTTTCAGAGACCTAGCTGCGAGAGTTGAGCTCGGGGCCCACGAACAGTCGCGACTTTCAAACTCAAGGTTTTGTGCCATTTCGATGCAATTAGAGGTGGGAGAAGGTTCAGAGACGGCTATAATCCACCAAAATTTCAGAGATATGAAATGAAGTTTCGCCATTGAGCTGTCTTCGAGCTCAAAATGGTATTTACTCTTTGACCGGCTGACGCTGATGACTCCTTTGATTCCCCGACACCGACCTAACGGACGGCCGTAACCTATCGATGTGATCTAACCGGCGTCACTTCCGATGACCTGATTCAGACGCCGAATCGATTCTATCTCCCTCCCCGACACATATTAAAATCTAGCAAATCTAACGGCTAGAACAAGGTAATCCGAGCTCCGCATTTCACGGCATAGCAAGTTCAATCACCCGATTCCGATCATAACTATACGATTCCTCGCAGAGAAGCATCTTTAAAGGTTAAGAAGACTACCTCAATCTCTGATTGATCTTGTAATTGCCAGGTTCGGCTGTCGAGGTCGCACAGTGTTTTGCTAGGGTTGTACTCACGATTCGTAGTTTACGTAAGGTTTTTTAATGCACGACGAAGATCAGAAGTGTTTAGTTGAGTTCGAGAGTAAATGCCCCAAAGAACACGAACAGAACAAGCCGATTATGAATCCGCCATTGAGACTGAGTTCAAGCTCGGACTTACGGCTCACCTGATTTCCTCGACCAAGCTTCGAACGACATTGATCTGGATCCTCCTTGTGGTCGCAGAAAGTCTCAGGACGTGGTCTCGGGGCTCAAATTGACTCGGGTCGAAAAACCAACTCTCACTCTCCCCTCTCGGTCGGCTCCTCAAAAAATGGTCCCCCCCAAAACTCCAGCTCCTCTCCTTTTAAATCCTCAATCACTATACGAGGCCCCCCTGGAAATCCAGATACTTTCTCCC
>JAGVVM010012058.1:0-15055 GCA_019149425.1 Psidium friedrichsthalianum
TTTTCGTATGTCAGTTTCGACTTCAAATCAAAAAAATTTCTCTCATAATTAGGTCATAAAGAATAGGCGTTACACTTTTAAGGAGAATAATGATCATAAGTAGCCTGAATTCGAATCACATTAGAAACATCGATCCGCATATTTTCCGTTCGGTTATTAGGTTTAAGATTAGGCCAGTAACTTGATTACAATGCGCTCATTTTTAAATTTAACTAATGAAGATTAAGAAGTTGTGTTCGCTCCTTCAATCTTCACTACTATTTAACTACGCGTCCGGGGTCTCGCGCTTTTACAAAAACGGGTTTTAAAATTTAAAGTTTTACGGAATGGGTTTTTAAAAAAAAAATTTACGAAAACGGGGCTTGTTCGGCACTTAAAGTGCCGGAAACAAGGGGGGCTCCCCCACCCCCCCCCCCCCCCCCCCCCCCCACCCCACCCCACCTCCTTAAATGTTATTTTAATTAATCGTGAAGTATTTTTTTTTCATTAAAAATACTAAAAAAGCGAAAAATATGAAAATATATTTCTTGGCAAAAAATGGTTCCCCTATTGCTTGGCCAAGGTCTCCAAAATTGATATTCAATTTTCTCATTTTTTATTTTCTTAATCAAGTTTTTTTTTTTAAGGATAACTAAAGAATATCTATAACAACAAATCTATACTTGCCGGGAAAATCCTATTCTAAGCTTTATGAAGCCTGAGGATCCAATTGGAAGAAAAATAATTTTTGCCATTTCGTAATTTTACAAATTATCCATAATAACCAACAATTACGAAAATAAAAAAAATAGATTTTGTGCCTAAAAAATACAGAGAAAGATTGCCAAATATTTTATTTAAAATACCTTTCCATTGTTGAAAATTTAAAATACTGACTTTTTTCGTGAACACTTTTTTTACTCTCAAATACTATTTTTTTATTAATTTTGAGTATTTTTATATTTCGGAAAAATACTAAAAATGCGAAAAATATGAAATTTTTTTTTTCAAAAATGGTTCCCTATGGTGGCCAATGGTCTCCAAGTTGATTTTCAATTGTCTCATTTTTCTTGATTTTCGGTGACACTTTTTTTTCGGTTTGAACACTTTTTTTCCTCAAAAAAAAATTTCCTAACCCCAAAACCCCCACCCCCACCCCACCCAAACTCCTTGATAAGATTACGGAATATGATTTTCAATATGAATATGAATATAGATGTATTAAATATGAAATATTTCCAAAAATTATTTTTTCACCCCAAATTGGTTTCTCAGGTTAAGTAAAGCTTTCAAATATCGATTTTTCAATTTTATAGTTTTTTACTTTGTAATAATTTTCTTTAAAACTTGATTATAAGAAAATCAAGAAAATGAGGGAAAATGAAAAATCAAACTTTGGAGACCTTGGCCAACCATAGGAACCATTTTTAAAAAAAAAATAAATGTTCAATTTTGCGCATTTAGTATTTTTATGAAACTATAAAAAATACTTCAAAAATAAAAAAAATAGCATTTGAGAAGCAAAAAAAAGTGTTCCCGAAAAAAAAGTCAGTATTTAAATGGTTCAACTGGAAAGGTATTTAAAATTAAAATATTGGCAATTTTTCTGTATTTTTTAAGGCCACAAAATCTATTTTTTTTCCTATTTTTGGATATTTGTTATTATGGAATATTTGTCAAAAATTACGAAAATTACAAAAATTATTTCTTCCAAATTGGATCCTCAGGCTTCACTAAAGCTTCTGAATTATGAATTTTCGGCAATTATAGATTTGTTGTTTATAATATTCTATTAATTATCTTAAAAAAACGTGATTAAGAAAAAATCAAGAAAAAATGAGAAAATGTGAAATAATCACTTTGGAGACCTTGGCCAAAGCATAGGGAGCCATTTTACACAAGAAATATTATTTTCTATTTTTTCGCTTTTTTAGTTATTTTTCTGAAAAAAAAAAACATACTTCAAAATAAATTAAAAATAATTTAGGGGGGTGGGGTGGGGGGGCGGGGGGCTCTGTTGAGTGGGGAGCCCCCCCCCCCCCTTGTTGTCGGCACCCTCGGTGCCGAACCAAGCCCGTTTTCGTAATTTTTTTTTTTTAAAATCCAAATTCGTAAAAACTTAAATTTTAAACCGTTTTTGTAAATAAAAAGCCCCAATCTTTCCACGCCCCGCACTCCTCTTCCTTTTTTTTTGGGGGGGGGGGGGGGTGGTCGAAGCCTCAGCAACCTTAAATGTACGAAAAAGCATGAATCCCAGCTCGCCTGTGCGTCGGAAAAATTGCGGGGAGAAGTCAAGCCGAAATCTCGATGTTCTCTGGGGAATCTCCTTTCCTGGTTCTTCTTTCTGTCCATATGTGAATCAGTGTCCACGAAGGAACAAATAGATCGTTTGCTATTCTGAACTTGTGCCTGCTCAATTGAGATATCCGGTGGGCGGAGGTATCCTCGCCACCTTTTTTTTTTTTTGTGTGTGGTGTGTCGAAGCTAGCACCTTAAATTGTACGAAAAGCACTGGAATCCAAGCTACCGCCTGTGAGTTGCAAAAAATTGCGGGGAAAACTCAAGCGGAAATCTTGAGGGCTTTTTACAAAAACGGGTTTTTTTTTAAAATTTTAAGTTTACGAATTTGGATTTTTAAAATTTTTGTTTTACGAAAACGGGGCTTGTTGTTCGGCACCCTAGGAGCCCCACTCTTGTTGAGTTGGGGGGGGGTGGCCTCTGTGAGGGGGGGGCTCCCCCACCATGGGAGCCCCCCCTCAAGTTTTTAAAAGAAAATGATTACAAAATAAAAAACGAAATATAAAATTGAAAAATCATATTTGAAAGCTTTCTTAAGCCTGAGAAACCAATTTGGAGTGAAAAAATAAATTTTTGGAAATTTCATAATTTAAATAACAAATATTCATATTCATATTGCAAAATCATATTCGTTAATCTTAATGCAGGAGTTGGGTGGGGTGGGGTGGGGTGGGGTGTGGGGGTTAGGAATTTTTTTGAGGGAAAAAAAAAAAAGTGTTACAAAAAAAGTATGTTCACGAAAATCAAAGAAAATGAGAAAATTGAAAAATCAACTTTGTGAGACCTTGGCCAACCATAGGGAAACATTTTTGAAAAAAAAAAATTCATATTTTTCGCATTTTTAGTATTTTTGAAAATATAAAAAAATTACTTCAAAATTAAAAAAAAGTAGCATTATTTGAGAGCAAAAAAAAGTGTTCACGAAAAAAAAGTCAGTATTTTAATGGTCAAACATGAAAGGTATTTCAAATAAATATTGGCAATCTTTCTCGTATTTTTTAGGACACAAAATCTATTTTTTTTTATTTTCGGATATGTGTTATTATGGATAAATTGTAAAATTAAGAAATTGCAAAAAAAATTATTTTCTTCCAATTGGATCCTCGGCTTTCACTAAAGCTTTCCTGAATATGAATTTTCGGCAATTATAGATTTGTTGTTATAAGATATTCTATTAATTTATCTTTAAAAAACTTGATTAAGAAAATCAAGAAAAAAAAAAAAAAATGAGAAAATTGAAATTATCAATTTTGGAACCTTGGCCAAGCATAAGGAACCCATTTTTGCACAAAGAAATATATTTTACATATTTTCTCGCTTTTTAGTATTTTTCTGAAAAAAAAAACTTCAAAATTAATTAAAAATAACATTTTGTAGGAGGGGGGGTGGGGGGGGGGGGGCTCCTGTTGAGTGGGGACCCCCCCCCCCCCCTGTTCGGCTCTTAAAGAGACGAACAAGGTTTTCTTCTCCTGTTCGGGACACCCTCGGTGCCGAACAAGCCACGTTTTCGTAAATTTTTTTTAAAAATCCAAAATTCGTAAAAACTTTAAATTGAAAACTGTTTTGTAAAAAGCCCCCATCTTTCACGCCCCGCATCCTCTTTCCTTTTTTTTTTTTGGCGGGGGGGGGGTGGGGTGGTCGAAGCCTCAGCCACCTTAAATGACGAAAAAGCCACTGAAAAAAATCCCAGCTCCGCCTGTGAGCGGAAAAAATTGGCGGGAGAGTCAGCCGAAATCTCGATGTTCTCCTGGGCGGGAATCTCATTTCCTGTTCTTCTCTGTCTATTATGTGAAAGTGTCCACGAAAGAAAAAAAAAACAGATCGTGCTATTTGAACTGTGTGCTGATCACTTGAGGTCACGGTGGTCGGGAGGTATGCCTCGCGACACCTTTTTTTTTTTTTTTTTGTTTTTTGTGTGGTGTCGAAGCCTCAGCCACCTTAAATGTACGAAAAAAGCACTGAATCCAAGCTCCGCCTGTGGTTGGAAAATTGCGGGGAAAATCAGCGGAAATCTTGAGAGCTTTTACAACAACGGGTTTTAAAATTTTAAGTTTTTACGAATTTGGTTTTTAAAAAAAAATTTACGAAAACGGGGTCTTGTGCAGCACTTAAACGTGCCGAACAAGCCCGGTCGGCACCTGGGAGCCCCCCCTTGTTGAGGGGGGGGGGGTGGCCTCTGTTGAGTGGGGGAGCCCCCCCCCTTGTTCGGCTTGTTAGGCTCAGGGTGCCGAAACGGGCTTGTTCGGCACTTTAAGTGCCGAACAAGGCCCCGTTTTCGTAAATTTTTTTTTTTAAAAAATCCAAATCGTTAAAACTTAAAATTTTAAACCGTTTTTGTAAAAGCCGGGTCTCTCCTCTACTTTTCATTAAAAAGGCTTACCCCTACAAATTGAGGACCAATTGGGCGGTTCTGTAGAGAATTCAAACCTCCCTAGTGCATCCCCGTAGATAAACACCCGAACCCACGCCCGGAAATCAATTCCTCCCGAGTCCTATAAGGGTTGCTCCTCTAGCCTTCGCTCGGTTGTATTTCAGCTTCACCCACGGCAGAAGAGAGAAAGCCCAGCTTCTACCTCCCCCATTCCACCCACCAACAAGACCCAGAAGCAGAGGAACTCAAGGAAATCACTTCGTTCGCTCATTCGTTCAAGCGAAAAAAAACCAGAAAAAAACAGAGTACTGCGAAATGGGCCAACAACTTCTCCACCATCGCCGCGGACCCTGCCTCTTTCTGAAGCTCGGCCGTCGGTTTTTTTTTTTTTTTTTCCTGTAAAGGGGGCGAGCCTCCTCGCCTCCGCGTCCGCGGCGCGGGTCAGCAGAGCACGGCCTGCCACAACCACCTGGGGTGGGCCGGCGGTGTCGCATCCAGATCGCGCTGCGAGGGGTCGATAGCCGAGTGCCTGGCGGCAGGCGGGGGCGGCGACGGCGAGTGGGAGTTCGATCTGGACTCGGAGTCGAACCGGCGCATCCTGGCGACGAGCCGCTACATCAGCTACGGCGCGCTGCAGAGGAACACCGTGCCCTGCTCCCGGCGCGGCGCGTCGTACTACAACTGCCAGGCCGGCGCGAGCTCCAACCCTTACTCCCGCCCCTGCAGCGCCATCACAAGGTGCAGGAGCTGAATCGTTACTTTCCGCAATTTTTATTTTTTTCCCTATTTTTTTGGTTTTTTTTTTCCCTCTTTATCTTTCTTATTTGTTGGGGTTTGATGGTTCTGTCTGATTGTTAAAGACAGTGACGGAGGGCAGTCTTGGTGTTGTCATTCTGATGAAAATATTGCTGGTATAAACGGGACGCATCTGTAAAAGATTGTTGCTTGCATCACTTTTCTTTCCTCCCTTCTTTTTGAATTTCCCCATGCTCATTTATTCAACATCTGCAGAACCAGATAAATAAAATAAATAAATGTTCTTGGACCCTTTAGCGATCGATTTGCACTTTGCTTAAGCAAATCTCTGATGAAATGGTCTCTCATTGTTTCGGTTTTTAGGGCAAGATTTCTCAGATTTTTCTTGGTTTTTCTTTTTCTTTTTCACTTGGGTATTTGGTTTGCTTTTGTTGATAGTATTTTCCCTTTTGGTTGCCGAATTGAAGATGCTGTACGCCGGCTGAAATGGTATCAAAAGGACAACGTAGTAGAAGTTGTTCAACCACTCCGACAGTTTTATGTGCTGTCTTTTGATTTTTCTGGGTAAAAGAATAGAAGGGGATTGTACACTGTGTGGCACCTTTTATATCCATTTTCCATATGTTGACACTTCAATAATTGGTAGTTAATAATAAAGATTATCTTGATATATCAAAAGGTTATATTATATAGGATTAAAATAAGGTGAAAAAATAAGTTCAGATTCGTTTTTTTTTTTTTGCCGGTCGTATGGAAAAACCTTCCGGGTTAAAGCTTTTCCTTTTGAATTTTGAATGTGCATTTTAGCATGCATGATTCGTTATATCGTATCATGTGTTATACGGATCTCTTCTTTCTTTGAAATAAATGAAAGCGGAATTCTTAGTTGGTATTATTATGTACCGATGTCATACACACGGACCCGATAATAATTAGAAAGTTCCTAATTGTCGTGGAGGAAATTTCAGGTGGGTATTGAAATACCGTGGAAAAAAAAAATAATAACAATCCTCGTAAAGAACTAGTAATTGGGGAGGGATTTTTACACGCGGCTGTGTTTTTGTCTTTTGACCAACAAGATTTCCTGATACCACCAACAAGATTTCCTGATATCGAATTGGACACACATAAATCTTAGTTGGAAGCAAAACGAAGGGGGAGTTTGAAGGAAAGCTTGTTATTGTATATTTATCGTGTCTTTCTCTTCCTTCTAATTAAAACTTTCATAAATGTGGATCCTTGTGGCGTTAATGGAATGGAATGGTCTACCCACATCGGAATTTCGGATTTGCTTAACAAATCCTGGCCGCGGTCCCTCGTGCTCTATACTTGCAAGATATAGGAAGACCATCGTTGATGGTCCTTCTCATTTCGAGATGGATATGTACCGTGTTTTTCTTTAAGTTAATGTCATTAAAAATTTCAAATTGATATATTTATGTTGTCTCCGTGACACATTTATCTTAAATTTTAGAAGATCTAGATTTTTTTTTTTTTTGGATAAATGTGGCACAATTGAATCGATTGGGGTCTTTCACGACGCCATCTATCAGTCTCAGACCTGTTATGACACAAAAATCAATTTGGACACGGATTTATCAATTTTGAGTTTTTGGTTGTATCAACCCCCCACCCCCCTCCTTTTTTTTTTCCTTTTCACTTTACCAAATGATCGCTGAAAATCTTGGCAAGTGCTCAAGCAAAATGGAGGACAAGACCCAAGTGGCAAACCACGGGCCAGATCTTGTCCTACGGGCCTGCGATAGAAACATCGGACGGGTGGGACAAAGGGTCAAATAGCTCATGACATATATTTGGAAAAAAAAAAAAGGTAATACAATTCTTGCTACACATTACATTAGTTTTGACCCAATTTTGCTGAATGATGATTTCGTCCGCGTAGAGACCAAAACTCTCTGAAAATTGGAACTCATTCTCCGATCAAGTTCACGTGCGTTTAATTTGACTGCGACTTAGGATAGGAGTAAGTCCTAAACGACGATCGATTCTCTGGTGTGTACGCCCTTGAAGTCCCGTTGTTGTTCCGCTTTTTATGGGTAAGAGGCGAGGTGGGTGACTTAGGTGGCTACGGATCTCGTACTCACTATGGAATTTGTCGCGTATGCCGGAACTACTTAGCCCGTATGTGAACGCAGAAGCCCGTTACCGTAGTTCCACCGGCGCATCGGAAATTGGGAAACCCCTCCACACGAGGTGCCAAATGACCAATGTGCAGTACCGGCGTTTAAACGCCGACTCAGAGCGTGATCCGAACGAGTGACAGTAAAGAAAGATTACGGGACTCCATTACTACTTGGTCGTGACTCTACTCCGTCAGTGGGGTTCTTCTTCCGCTTGTATCGCATGAGAATAAAGAGATGAAAATGTCAAAAAAGCATAGGAACTTGTTGCGATGACGAGCAAGTATTGCCATGATTTAACTAAATTGGTTAGGTGGTCTATTGTACACCCAACGTCACCAAAAAGAATAAAACGAAAAAAAAAGTCTATTTATTTGTTACGTAGTATATTTAAAATGAAATATGTATAAATTACGTTAGTGTGGCATACGGCTAATGTCCTAACTTAGAGTCTATTAGAACTTCCTTAGCCAACATATGAAAGAATAGAAAGTACGATCCAAAAAGCATAAAATCTTCCGAGCATTCTGGTAAATTTTTACTTTTAGTGTTTCTTTTACTAGAAAAATTTAAAAATTTGAATTTTAGTTAAAATCTAATCGCCCTAAGATCTTGTGGATTTATGATGTTCTTCAAAATTTTGAAACGTATCAAAACGTTTTCCTTTCCGTTTTATGCATCGAGCCTCAGTTCGGCCCTAATGTAGAATACGTAAATGGCTAAAATACTTTGTTCATGCCCTTATTTGAAATAAAATCAACTTCAGGTCTTTATTGAAAAAAAAAATGAGGCATTTTAGGCCTTTATTTGGAATTTTCTTGAACCAAAAAGAGTGTGAAGAAGAAGAGGAGGAGGAGGAGGAGGAGGCGGAGGGAAATGAAAGTGGGCAAGGTTCAATGCGGGTGAGCGATAGGCTTATTAGTAGTGTTATATACGGAAATAATGGGCTTGCGTATGTTAACATGGAAAAGGCTTATTAAGCCCATTTGTGACCTGTCCTTGAGAAATCCACATGTGACCTTTGCATGTGGACCGGGCCTTAGAACTCGGCCCGCGTCTTTGTGAGTCCAAGTCAGACCGTACAAGCGGACCTGGCCCAACCGACTGGCCCGAGTCCCTAGTTCCAGGGAATTCTGGAAAATATAAAAATATACAATTATGGAAATTTTTAGAAATAAATGAATAGCAAATAAAAAAATAACATGGTTAGAGAATAGGTCTTGATTAGATAGTTAGATCTTGGTATTAGATTTATCTCAATGCCATTTAGTTGATGTTCATATAGTTCATCACAACGATAAAGGTGTTGCAAACCCAAAAAAAGAAGAAAAAAAAAAAAAAATAGCAGAATGGTCATAAGTCGTAACTCTTTCGAAATCCATTAAGCAAATCTGTAGTGGAACGTGAATGTGAACCGGTGACAACACTATGACTAACAGTGGGTCGTTAGAAGATTTGATTTGATATATCCTCGCTTGAAAGTCTAAGCGATTGATTTAGAGACAGAATATACTTCTTAATATTCGCCTCTCATTCTACACACATATGCTCGGATCTCACGAGTCGAACCCGTTGCTTGACGAAGTTCATCTAGCAAACCGGAAAGAGAAAGGCAGGAGGATTTGCGGGTAAGAAGACTAATCAATTGCAAAGAAGATGGGCGACGTAAACTTTTAGGGGAACGGTTAGGACATTAGCGTTGATTAGTTGCTTACTCTCCAAAACAAATCCAGTCTCGGACGTAGCCGGGGCCACGGCCGCCGGCGGCAAGGCTAATACCAAATGCTCAAGTTAACATTATTTGAAACGTTATCGACATATTGAATCGAATCTAATGATTGATTGACTTCTTCTTTCTTTGGAATCAGAATTTGCACATCTCTAGATATTAATATAGGAGTTCAACACCAACTATAAAATGTTCGGTTTCATTGTTTTTGGTTCATGCAGTGGCTTTGTACTCTTGCCGTATTACTTGCCTCGTATAGAGATTCTTGACTCAATCGGAGCTCGCCGTCCTTCGTCTATCGACGTCACGAATCCCTGAAATCTTACCATCTTTTATTCTGGAGAACCTTCTTTCTGTGGTAGAGATGAACACGCCAAATCACTTTGGAGGGATCGGATAACTTGGATTCAAGAAACTTCACGTTCGTTCCGATTCAGGTGCGCGGTCTCTCGACAGGATGTGTTTCTTGGTGCTTTGTTTGTCGGTGCTCGCTCGTCCTCATTTCGTGAGCTTCTGTGCAGACTGAAATGGTGGACTTGGCCTTGCTCTCTTCCGCCGAGATCACTGGCTCAACGACTACCATGCGCGAGCCTGGGAAAAGTTCAGGCTCTACTTCGAGAACGGATGACTAAAAGAGAGTTTATTCCCCCCCTAAAACCCACCGATTCATTTTAACTTTCTGCTGTCCTCGTTCCACAGGCGGCTTCGCCACTGCTGGACGGTTCTGCTCGTCATGGCTTTGGGGCAATAGGCGACCCCTCCCCATTCAGTGACCACCCTTAACTTTCTTTCCGTTAATAATATTAACGGAAAGAAAGTTAATGTGGTCACTGAATTGGGAGGGGTCGCCTATTGCCCAAAGCATTGACGAGCAGAACCGTCCAGCAGTGGCGAAGCCGCCTGTGGAACGAGGACAGCAGAAGTTAAAATGAATCGGTGGGTTTTAGGGGGGGAATAAACTCTCTTTTTAGTCATCCGTTCTCGAAGTAGAGCCTGAACTTTCCCAGGCTCGCGCATGGTAGTCTTTGAGCCAGTTGATCTCGGCGGAAGAGAGCAAGGCCAAGTCCACCATTTCAGTCTGCACAGAAGCTCACGAAATGAGGACGAGCGAGCCACCGCAAACAAAGCACCAAGAACCACATCCTGTCGAGAGACCGCGCACCTGAATCGGAACGAACGTGAGTTTCTTGAATCCAAGTTATCCGATCCCTCCAAAGTGATTTGGCGTGTTCATCTCTACCACAGAAAGAAGGTTCTCCAGAATAAAAGATGGTAAGATTTCAGGGATTCGTGACGTCGATAGACGAAGGACGGCGAGCTCCGATTGAGTCAAGAATCTCTATACGATGCAAGTAATACGGCAAGAGTACAGCCACTGCATGAACCAAAAACAATGAAACCGAACATTTTATAGTTGGTGTTGAACTCCTATATTAATATCTAGAGATTGCAAATTCTGATTCCAAAGAAAGAAGAAAGTCAATCAATCATTAGATTCGATTCAATATGTCGATAACTGTTTCAAATAATGTTAACTTGAGCATTTGGTATTAGCCTTGCCGCGCGGCCGTGGCCCCGGCTACGTCCGAGACTGGATTTGTTGGAGAGTAAGCAACTAATCAACGCTAATGTACCTAACCGTTCCCCTAAAGTTTTACGTCGCCCATCTTCTTTGCAATGATTAGTCTTCTTACCCGCAAATCCTCCTGCCTTTCTCTTTCCGGTTTGCTAGATGAACTTCGTCAAGCAACGGGTTCGACTCGTGAGATCCGAGCATATGTGTGTAGAATGAGAGGCGAATATTAAGAAGTATATTCTGTCTCTAAATCAATCGCTTAGACTTTCAAGCGAGGATATATCAAATCAAATCTTCTAACGACCCACTGTTAGTCATAGTGTTGTCACCGGTTCACATTCACGTTTCCACTACAGATTTGCTTAATGGATTTCGAAAGAGTTACGACTTATGACCATTCTGCTATTTTTTTTTTTTTTCTTCATTTTTTTGGGTTTGCAACACCTTTATCGTTGTGATGAACTATATGAACATCAACTAAATGGCATTGAGATAAATCTAATACCAAGATCTAACTATCTAATCAAGACCTATTCTCTAACCATGTTATTTTTTTATTTGCTATTCATTTATTTCTAAAAATTTCCATAATTGTATATTTTTATATTTTCCAGAATTCCCTGGAACTAGGGACTCGGGCCAGTCGGTTGGGCCAGGTCCGCTTGTACGGTCTGACTTGGACTCACAAAGACGCGGCCGAGTTCTAAGGCCCGTCCACATGCAAAGGTCACATGTGATTTCTCAAGGACAGGTCACAAATGGGCTTAATAAGCCTTTTCCATGTTAACATACGCAAGCCCATTATTTCCGTATATAACACTACTAATAAGCCTATCGCTCACCCGCATTGAACCTTGCCACTTTCATTTCCCTCCGCCTCCTCCTCCTCCTCCTCGTCTTCTTTCACACTCTTTTTGGTTCAGGAAAATTCAAAATAAAGGCCTAAAATGCCCTCATTTTTTTTTTCAATAAAGACCTGAAGTTGATTTTATTTCAAATAAGGGCATGAACAAAGTATTTTAGCCATTTACGTATTCTACATTAGGGCCGAACTGAGGCTCGATGCATAAAACGGAAAGGAAAACGTTTTGATACGTTTCAAAATTTTGAAGAACATCATAAATCCACAAGATCTAGGGCGATTAGATTTTAACTAAAATTCAAATTTTTAAATTTTTCTAGTAAAAGAAACACTAAAGTAAAAATTTACCAGAATGCTCGGAAGATTTATGCTTTTTGGGATCGTACTTTCTTTCTTTCATATGTTGGCTAAGGAAGTTCTAATAGACTCTAAGTTAGACATTAGCCGTATGCCACACTAACCGTAATTTAATACATATTTCATTTTAAATATACTACGTAACAAATAAATAGACTTTTTTCGTTTTATTCTTTTTGGTGACGTTGGGTGTACAATAGACCACCTAACCAATTTAGTTAAATCATGGCAATACTTGCTCGTCATCGCAACAAGTTCCTATGCTTTTTGACATTTCATCTCTTTATTCTCATGCGATACAAGCGGAAGAAGAACCCCACTGACGGACGGAGTAGAGTCACGACCAAGTAGTAATGGAGTCCCGTAATCTTTCTTTACTGTCACTCGTTCGGATCACGCTCTGAGTCGGCGTTTAAACGCCGGTACTGCACATTGGGCATTTGGCACCTCGTGTGGAGGGGTTTCCCAATTTCCGATGCGCCGGTGGAACTACGGTAACGGGCTTCTGCGTTCCCATACGGGCTAAGTAGTTCCGGCATACGCGACAAATTCCATAGTGAGTACGAGATCCGTAGCCACCTAAGTCACCCCACCTCGCCTCTTACCCATAAAAAGCGGAACAACAACGGGACTTCAAGGGCGTACACACCAGAGAATCGATCGTCGTTTAGGACTTACTCCTATCCTAAGTCGCAGTCAATTAACGCACGTGAACTTGATCGAGAATGAGTTCCAATTTTCAGAGAGTTTTGGTCTCTACGCGGACGAAATCATCATTCAGCAAAATTGGGTCAAAACTAAATGTAATGTGTAGCAAGAATTGTATTACCTTTTTTTTTTTCCAAATATATGTCATGACTATTTGACCCTTTGTCCCACCCGTCCGGATGTTTCCTATCGGCAGGCCCGTAGGACAAGATCTGGCCCGTGGTTTGCCACTTGGGTCTTGTCCTCCATTTTGCTTGAGCACTTGCCAGATTTTCAAGCGATCATTTGGTAAAGTGAAAAGGAAAAAAAAAAAGGGAGGGGGGTGGGGGGTTGATACAACCAAAAAACTCAAAATGAAAATCCGTGTCCAAATTGATTTTTGTGTCATAACAGGTCGGAGACTGATAGATGGTGTACGTGAAAGACCCCAAAACGATTCAATTGTGCCACATTTATCCCAAAAAAAAAAAAAAATCTAGATCTTCTAAAATTTAAGATAAATGTGTCACGGAGACAACATTAAATATATCAATTTGAAATTTTTAATGACATAACTTAAAGAAAAAACAGCTACATATCCATCTCGAAATGAGAAGGACCATCAACGATGGAGTTCCTATATCTTGCAAGTATAGAGCACGAGGGACCGCGGCCAGGATTTGTTAAGCAAATCCGAAAATTCCGATGTGGGTAGACCATTCCATGCACTTAACGCCACAAGGATCCACATTATGAAAGTTTTAATTAGAAGAAAGAGAAAGACACGATTAAATATACAATAACAAGCTTTTCCTTCAAACTCCCCCTTCGTTTTTTCGCTTCCAACTAAGATTTATGTGTGGTCCAATTCGATATCAGGAAATCTTTGTGTGTGTGGTATCAGGAAATCTTGTTGGTCAAAAAGACCAAAAAACACAGCCGCGGTGTAAAAATCCCTCCCCAATTACTAGTTCTTTGAGAGGATTGTTATTAATTTTTTTTTCCACGGTATTTCAATACCCACCTGAAATTTCTCCACGACAATAGGAACTTTCTAATTATTATCGGGTCCGTGTGTATGAACATCCGGTACATAATAATACCAACTAAGAATTCCGCTTTCATTTATTTCAAAGCAAAGATAGAGATCGTATAACACATGATACGATATAACGAATCATGCTGCTGTAAAGATGCACATTCAAAATTCAAAAGGAAAAGCTTTAACCCGGAAGGTTTTTCCATACGACGGCAAAAAAAAAAAAAAAACCGAATCTGAACTTATTTTTTCACCTTATTTAATCCTATATAATATAAACCTTTTGATATATCAAGATAATCTGTTATTATTAACTACCAATTATTGAAGTGGTCAAACAATGGGAAAATGGATATAAAAGGTGCCACACAGTGTACAATCCCTTTCTATTCTTTTACCCAGAAAAAATCAAAAAAGACAGCACATAAAACTGTCGGAGTGGCTTGAACAACTTCTACTACGTTGTCCTTTTGATACCATTTCAGCGGCGTTACAGCATCTTCAATTCGGCAACCAAAAGGGAAAATACTTCAACCAAAAGCCAAACCCAAATACCAAAGTGAAAAAGAAAAAGAAAAAAACCAAAAAAAATCTGAGAAATCTTGCCCTAATAAAACCGAAACAATGAGGAGACCATTTCATCAGAGATTTGCTTTAAGCAAAGTGCAAATCGATCGCTTAAAGGGTCCAAGAACATTATTTATTTTATTTATCTGGTTCTGCAGATGTGAATAAATGAGCATGGGGAAATCAAGAAAGAAGGAGAAAGAAAAGTGATGCAAAGCAACAATCTTTTACAGATGCGTCCGTTTATACCAGCAATATTTTCATCAGAATGACAACACCAAGACTGCCCTCCGTCACTGTTCTTTAACAATCAGACAGAACCATCAAACCCCAACAAAAATAAGAAAGATAAAGAGGAAAAAAAAAACCAAAAAAATAGGGAAAAAAAATAAAAATTGCGGAAAAGTAACGATTCAGCTCGCTGCACCTGTGTGATGGCGCGCTGCAGGGGCGGGAGTAAGGGTTGGAGTCGCCGCGCGGCTGGCAGTTGTAGTACGACGCGCCGCGCCGGGAGCAGGGCACGGTGTTCCTCTGCAGCGCGCCGTAGCTGATGTAGCGGCTCGTCGCAGGATGCGCCGGTTCGACTCCGAGTCCAGATGAAACTCCACTCGCCGTCGCCGCCCCCGCCTGCCGCCTAGGCACTCGGCTATCGACCGTCCCTCGCCAGCGCGATCTGGGATGCAGACACCGCGG
>JAGVVM010012059.1:0-12860 GCA_019149425.1 Psidium friedrichsthalianum
GTTCTGCTTTCTTTTTCTTTTTAATATATCTTTTGGGCATTTATGTTAGATAGGCCGTCCTGTTGGTCAAGGTAGAAGGCGGGCTTACAATCAATATTTTTCATGAAATTATTAATATTCCTGTGAGAGATATGGGAATCCGGACAAACGCTCCCACCTGAAAAAACTGCCAACTGCCAAGGCCAACGACTTGCAACAGGTTCTCCTCGTAATTTGCTTTAGTTTAATCGAGTGTAGTTTACTGGGACGACGTTTTTCGATGCAGCTCATGCCTTCACGCAAGGAGAAAGGCTACAAGGTCCTATAAAACCTTGGGAGAGAGCTTCGACTTGATGCACCTGTATTTTGTTGACATTTGCATGCACCGACAAATTAGAAACTGAGCACAAACAATGTATATATTAAGATGAATGCTCCTGAGTGGAGACATGAATCTTGGGATAGAGCATCCACCCTCGAATTGCGGAGATGGCATTGGTAAATTAATGTTAGATTTGCAAGATTTATATGACTCTAACCTAATAATAGAGTAGACCAAACATATAACCACATGATTTCCTTTATATAATTTACATTCAGATTTTTTTTTTTTTGGGGGGGTGATATCTTGGGGAGAGAGAATATGAGGGAGAAAAGGGGGGTTTACTTACAATATTGTGGGTAAATTGGGTTTGTACCTAATGTATATATTACATGTGACAATCATATCAACATGTCATGTGATGGTTCGAGTCAATTGTTTAGATCTCGATGCTCTTGCTCTCCCATTTTATTTAGATAGTGCGAATTAATTAAAATGAAAAAAAAGAAGAAGAGAGATTATGATGTAGCATATCTTTGTTATCTTTATGCCATTATAAAGACTCATTGGATTCCCAACTCGAGGTGACCGTTTTTCACCTCACTTGATTAGGGGTTAACAGTATCACGCATGGACAGTGATGAGTAGATCTCAATCCGATTCCAATGAGTCGGTTTTTCAAATTGTCGAGACACGGTGACATTACCTGTTGCCTCCCAAAACGAGCTAAAGCTGATTACAGGTGAAGCCTTAAAGCTAGGACCGGAATCTTGACCCTAGTCTAGCCCAGCCGCGAAAGAACCTCGCCGACCAAAGAGTCGCAACGCTTGGAAGCGATTGATTGATCAGCCGTGGAAATCTGACCCGTTTCCTCGCGAAGGGGGGGGAGGTAAAATCACACGGATTGCCGAGTAGACCTCCCCGTTAGGACAATGCAAGGATTCTATTGGGCGAACCTTGTAGAGAAGATCGTATGCCGTCCAATTGCCCCCCAAGTGTCGCGTAATTCAATGAGAAATGTGGAAAGCTCAATGATTGTCGGGATAAGAGAACATGGGGAGAGCCGACTTCTTGTCTTGTGTGTCCCAGCCGACGTGGACAATGCGTCGCGTACAAATCAGACAGCTTATGTGGAACCTCACGAAAGTGGCAAGGTGTCACGTGCCCACGTAGGCCGCTTGGTGCTCCACCTATTTTGTCTTCCCGTCCCACCTGTGAATTTTTTGGCAAATTGGACGATTTCGAGCGTACCCTTTATTGCCCCAGCCGACTTCTTGTTGTATTCGTCGGATTCTACGTTCAAAAACTTGAATCAACGAGCCGCGAGACACTTTTTCCGGTTATGCTCATGCAATCGAGAACGAGTGATCATGTGTCAATGCTTGTGGTGGTTGGTAAACGCGATTTGAAAAGAACAAACTATACCCACGAACAAAAAAAGAAGCAAGCGCTCGACTACCGTAATATCTATTTTAATTTTATTTTAGGGATAAGTGCATTGAACATCTTAAAACTTGTTATGAATGTATGATTGACTCCTAAATTTTTTAAAGTGCAGTTGAAGTTATAAATCTAGTCACGAAAGTGCAACTAAATTCTAAAGCTTTCAAATGTACAATCAAGTCCTAAGACTTGTTACGAAAAGTGCAATCGAATCCTAAAATTTTCAAAGAGTGCAATTGATGGAAAGATTTTGATTTCACAAATTAACAAGTTATAGGATTTGATTATACTTTCGTGATAAGTTTTTATGAAATAAATCACACATTTTGATGAGTTTTAGGACTTAATTATGTTTTTTTTAAAATAATTCTTATAACTAAATTACACTTTCTTAATAAGTTTTAGGACTTCCGGCGCACCTATCATTCTTTTTTAATAGGATGACACAGGCCGGAAGGACCGTCGATCGTGATTTGAATCCCTTTAGCTAGGACTCGATTCTATAAATTCAAATGACGACCCGTTCGGATATTGCTTTTGGAGGCACACGTATTTCAAGAACTTTCGCGTATACGATCTAAGAAACAGTTCTTGGGGGAAAGTCGTATGAGCAGTGGGCTTTGATTCTATAGCCCGAAAAAGAAACGTCTAGGGTGGAAGTTTGAATTTAGCAAAATCGGCAGGTCACGAGAGGAAATTGCACCACAGATTACATATCCTTTTTTTTTTTCTTTTGAAACGAATTCGAAATTCTAATCCTTTTAATCTATCCGACGAGCCCGTAACCTTTATCTTAACGTGCAATCGAGCGCTAAACCCTTTTTAATCGGCTCAACGAATAGTCCAAGCAATTTACTGGAAGACGCGGTTGAGTGTTGAAAACCGCGTTGAAGAGTTGCAATTTCAACGACGTGGCTTGCGAGAAGTTTTAGGCACTATCTATCGAAAGAACTTGATTGTCCTGTAGCGGGCGTAAAAATCGTCAATCCGATGGGAGTTTTCCAACGAGCGGACGAATCGAGTTACGCCACGTAAACGAGTGCGTGGAGATTTTGGCGTTAAAAGGGGAGGGGAGATTAGATCGAGATGGGTTAGGCTCGTCCATCCCCCAATGGGCTGTGAACCGCCGTGGGTCACTTTCCTGCCGGTTTTTTGTCGGTGGGCCCACCTCCCTCTTTTGACCCGCGTCTTCCGGGGCTCCGTGCTGACTCTTCCCTTCGCGACTCCACAGTGGACCCGCTCCCTCAGCGCGGGTCGAGCAAATTTCCGCACATTATTTGGCGCCCCATCTTCTCTCCGAAAGAGAAGGAAAAAGAGAGACGCGAAAATATTTATATATATATATATATATATATATTATATATATTTCTTTTTTTGGTGTCCCACATGCTTTATGCACACCCACCGTCCAGAGACGTCGTATCAAACCTTTTAAGATACTCTCGAAGCGTGAATTGTCGACCCATTTAAAAACGGGGCCATTCGCGAGTTATCGTATTTCTCTCACGTGACGATTGGTTTGGACAAACAACGAATGGAGCTTCGTTATTCGGAGAAAGACCTTTATTATATTACATCTCCATACGATCGAGGTGCAAAATTTCTATATCCCGTTCAATCAAGAGTTGAGCAGTGTGCTCTGGGATAATTACCCAAAAAAAAAAAAAATCCAAAACCTATTGCAATCGTGTCGTTCGATTATAAAAATTTTACGTTTATGTCAATTCAGTCCATCAAATTAATTTTGCCCGATTGACACTTTTGTGGCACTGCCGACGTTGACGCTGAACTTTTTTAATAATATTTTAAGTTTTTTTGTGATTTTTTCCTCTTTTTCTCTTTTTTGGCTGGCCGTCGTAGGCCCCAAGTACAAAAAGAAAAAATAATTATAATTCGAAATATTATCGGATATTATTTTTAAAAGGTCCACGTCAGCATCGATAGTGCTGCGTCCAAATCGACACAAATGCAAAATATTTAAGATCGAATTGATATATTTATGACATGCTTATGACTTTTTTAGTTATTCTTCCCGGTACTTTAGATTACTCATTGCAATTTGCAGTTGTATCGATTGGTCCAAATCTCACTTGGAGTTCAAGTGAGGAATCACACCACAACAGCATGTAGTGTCAGTAATTAAACCGATTTTATGAGTGCTATCGACACATGAACTACGATCGTTCGACTCTCAAGACTTGTCTTTTATTGATGTGCAGTTTTCAAGAGTCATTATTAACTTGAGTCTTTTCAAGAGCCGATTCATATTTCGAGGTGTAGTTGATGCCGTGCATATATATCGCGTCTATTCATATTCCAGAGTAGATCGAGATTCATGTATCAAGCCTTTAAATAGATGTATATTGTAACCATTTTGATTTGGGGAAATCGATTGTGAATGCAAAATTTGAAAGCATTTTCAGTCTCCTTTTCATTCCCGAGCAGAGTTGAGTTGCGAGTATTTTTTTGAGAGCCCACTCTTGATTTATCGTATCGAATTGATATCAGAATTGCGCCCATGAAGTTCGACATGTAGCCTCCATAAATCCGCGTAAGTTAGTAGAACGCCGGTAGCTAAAAATGACTGGTGTGCAAATACGGGAATGATTTAATGATCATCTCACTCTTTTTTTTTTTTTACTCGTCTTGATCAATATTACATGACGGTGCGTATCAAAGATGCCAATGATCACGGAGCACCAACCTCTGTTTTTTTCTTTCTCTTTTTCAAACTTTCCTTTCACGAAACCCTTCGAATGCGGTCGAGACCTGTCCCCGGGGCCAACCTCCATTTGTGGAGGTGTTCGATTATTTCTTGTTATTTTGCCGTTCACATGATGTAGCAATGGTCGTGTCTCGAAGGGGGTCTTTTGGCATTGTCCAAATAGAGCTTCATTGGCTTAAGTATACTACAAGTGTCAAAACTCGTATGTGGCTCACTTTAGTACCAAACTTTCAAAATAATTATTTAAGTGCCAAATTTCCCCGAAAATTGATCACTTTCGTGTCAAAATTTTCAAAACGATCACTTAAATGTCAAATTTTTTGAAAAATATTTACTTCAGTGCTAACTCTGATTAGCCGCGTCAGCTCAAATATTAATAAAAAAATAGGCTACGTTGGATTTTCGGCCAATCACGTCAACTCAAATCCGAATCGACGCTTAAGTAAGCATTATTTTTTAAAAAAAAAATTGGCACTTAAGTATCATTTCGAAAGTTTTGATATTAAAGTGAGTGCCGTGCATAAATTTTGGCATATATACTTTAGCCGAGTTCTCGCCATTTACTAAACCGATCCCTCATGCGGAATCGAATTGTCCAACAGCAAGAAGGAAAAGAAGATGAAGTGCTGGATGGAAAGTCTGGAATACACCCAAGGATTCCGATCCAATCAAGAGAAGAAAGTAGACACTTGGCACCTTATCGTGCGGATAGCCAAGTGCGTCCTCTACATGTCCCTTAGCATTGGCCTTAGTCCCATCCGACAAACCCTAAGAAACGTTTTTTTTTTTTTGTTTTTTGGCTGCTCTCCCCACTTTATCTTCTTCTTTCTCCCTTTTTTTTTTAAAAAATTATTGATGGTGGTGACTGGGCTGAGTCATTGTATCTGAAGGCTTCCTTCCCTTCCAATGGCATTATTGCCACCTACGACTAAGTTCACTTCACACCTCTTTTTTCCCACGTCGTCCGCAGTCTCATTCAGCAAGGGGAAACGTAATTAAATGATACCAAAGAAGAAGGAGGAGGAGGACAGAAGAAAAGAAAAATATCATCGTCCCACTTTGGCATTTTTGCGTGTGGTTCTCTGACACGAGTTAGGTCCGCTCGAATTCATCGGAAGAAAGATGAGTGAGAAAGATCATCACTACTCTTGAAAAAACATATCAAAAATTTTAATTTATTGCAATTATGTCAATTCATCCTAAACCTTTCTTTCTTGATTAAATCGTAAATCTTTTCCATTTATGTTGATTCAGTCATTCCGACCACAACTGGCTAAAAATCACTGATGTCACGCTGCCGTTCTTGACTTGGCAATTTTTAGTAATACTTTGATTTTTTTTTTTAAAAATTTCTTTCCCTTTCTTCTTCCTCAAGCCGTCGAGGTCCGAGTACCGGCCAAAGGCGAGGGCTGGCGAGGTCGACATCGTCGAAGGTCGGTGACCGCTGGAGGAAGAAGAAAGGGCAATTTAAAGCTAATATGAAAAGGTCAGTTTGAGCCGATTAATGCGTATGTAAGATGATATTATCACATTAGGGAGATGATATAAGTTGTTGCGCAAAAATTCAGAAGGAAATCCAGTCTTTCCGCACCTAACTATCTTTTTCTGATGGACATTGTCTGGTTGGATTCGTGCTAAACAAGTATTGTCGCCTTATCTTTGCTGATCTATCGGGTTTGTTTAGTATTATTCTTTCGGCCAAGGCATATAATTATTCTTTGAGCTTACCCCTTTCTTCAACGAGAGTGGACTTGTCAATTCTTCTCTAAATATGAGAGCTACGGACTACATGGTTGGTCCAAAAAAATAAATAGATGAGAGCTATGAGCACTGATTCCATATGATTTTTGAACTCCACAAACCCTAATTGGGATCCAACCCCCCAAAAAAAAAACTAATCGGGGATATTAAGAAGAAGACCCTACTCGATAATTGATGAAGCCGTTTCATGACAGGTCACTAACTTCTTCCATCAGTAAAAGATTTTACATGGAATTGTAGATTCAAATACGTCGCAGTGGCCTACAATCCAATGAGCGATTAAATGCACCATTTTACCATACTCTTTACTATAGGATGATGTAGGTTTTCGAGCAAAATCAAAAGGGCGGCGCTATTTCCACCGCCAATATGACTAAGTCCACCCAATTTTCATCAAAAAGACAAATTGTCCTCTATTATTCAATTACAATTTAAATTGGTGGTCACAGTTTATTTACTTAAATTTCTTATGTTTAGATTTATTGTAGGATTTCCATTTATATTAAAGGCACTACATTTTTTTTTTATTGTTACATATTGCTTTCATAAATTCATTTTGTTAAGAAGAGAAATTTCCACGAAATCTAGTTCTTTTTTATGTTGTCAAACAAATTTATGGATAAATTGCTAAGTAGATAAGTTTAAATAAATCTAAAACACTGCACATAGCAAGAATTTATTTGTCTTTTTAGTGTAAATGGGGGTGGATTTTGTTGTTTAGGGGGTGGAAGTAGCACCACCCAATCAAAATTAGATTCCACCGAAAAAAAAAACAAAATTAGATATCCTCTCTCCTTCGTGTAAATACAAGTTGATGAAGAACAGAAAATGGAAGTTCTTAGGCTGACGGGCGGCTCCTCTCCCAAAGGTTTCCACCTAGTTTCCCCCACGTCTCTAGCCAATTAGGCACGTCGGAGAGTCAATTCCGAATGGATTACTACAAAAGATTTGGAAGCGCCTACTGTTTTCCCATTTGTGATTTTTAAGGTTAGGTCTGGGGACGCGTCTCAACCCGACAGAAATTAATCAGCAACAAGAGCGGCTGTCCCGATGGCTAATAAAAAATTGTTTTCGGTCTTCTCGATCTCCCGTCTTTCGTTTTTTTTTTTTTTTTGCCCCTCTCTCTTTGTTAAATGACGTGGCGAGCAAGAAAAGGACAAGCGACGGTGGTTTTCTGAAATATCCCCCCACAAAACATGTTCGACGGCCTAAAGCTGCCGCCAGGCGCTGACCCCTCGCCCCGAGCCACGTGGACATGCGGAATCTCCCGACATAATTGACACCTGAAAAACGCGTTCGGGGGCCCCCCCGTCACCGGCCACGGCCATCTGGACACGTAGCCGGACGACGTGGGTTTGACTTTGACTCTGGCGACCGACAGTGTCTCCTCAAAGTCGCGGTCAAAAGTGAAAACGAGACGGAGCGAGAGCTCTCCCGCCTTTTTTGCGTTTTCCACAAACCGACCGCACTAAGGCTTTTGCTAATAATCTCTCTTTTTATTCTTCCTCTTTTGGAGGCATTCTCTATCTTGACGCATGAAAACTATGCTCGACGTGGAAGTGGACGTACGTGCAAAGTCCTTTAGGTTTTCCTTCCTTTCTTTCCTTCTCTCGGTTTGAATTATATGGGATCTTTACCTACCTCTGACCACGTCAATCTGTCTTTTGGTTCACAATTAGATTTGAATTTAGATATGGATACTCGAAATTGCTTGAAACCCACCTTGAGACAAAAATTCTGGGGACGACCCTTTTTTTATTTTTTTTATTTTTTTACACGAAAGGGACGACCCATTCCGACGGCCTAATTCGCCGGGTACAGATGTTTTTTTCCGAATTAACTTTGGTTCTTCTCCTTCTTCTTCCATAAATGATAAAGGCTAGTTGGATAAATTTTTGTGGCAAAAGGAGAGTCGATTACCGTCTTCGTGCGTCTTGCCTCTCGTCAAAGGACGGAAGCTAGATACTGTACAGTGTACACTATTCATCACCCTCTCGTTTTATGTTTTTTTTGCTCTGTGTGTGTATAGTTACTACCTTACAACGTCGAATAGCTTGACCGATGCGTCTAGATGATGAACGAAGCATGAAAATATAGACCGCATTGCTCTATAGGAAGCTTGAGCCTTTAGAGTTTCCGAGCTCTCGTCTAATCCTATCGCGAACGGTTTTCTTATGATGTTGAATAGATATAAACGGTTCGTGTTTCATTCCTCACACTCTCATTTGGTGCACTTTACATTTCTGCGTCACAAATTTAACAATGATTCTATGCACCGATTATTCAGCTCTATTATGAGCTTCGGTTCATCGATATATAGCAAATACATAGCACGTTTTTTCTATAGAAAGTTGGAGCTTTTAGAGTCTTTAGAGCTCTTATAAATAGAGGTGACAAAATAAGTCTAGAACCCATATTTTAATTTATATTTAAGGACGTGAGTCGTAAATGGATTGCCTTAAGTTTTAAAAAACAAGCTTAAATGGGTCATAAATGAGTTAGTAAATAGGTTAATGGGTCTCAAATATGTTTTAAATGGGTTATAAATCGGTTATTTATCTAATAAGTTTAAGTGAGTCATAAATAAGTCATTTTGTAAATCCTTTTAATTTTTTTTGATTTTTCATAACGTTTTATTATTTTATTTTTTTCTTTCTCTTTTTTCTACGACGTCTTGCTAGAATCTTCGCCGTTGGCCATAGAAGGGGAAAAAAGGAAAGAAAGCAAAAGAAAAAGAAGATTAAAAAATCATATTTTTTTTAGGAATTAGTAAAATTGTCCACATTGTTCTAGCAATATTTTTTTTTTCAAAAAAATTATAAGAAATTGTTTTTTTTTCTCTAAACTAGATTTGATATTGAATGTTTTAGCAATATAGGTCGGGTATGAGTCGCTAGATTTACATTACATGGAGATTGGTCAAAATGGATTAAATAGACCAATATAGGTCGAACCACTTCTCGACCCGACCCAAACCGACTCAACTCACTCATTTGATGACTCTAATTTTCGCAGCATGATGAAACTTTTATAGCTAGGATTACTTTCAGGTATCATAGACCCCCCCTATTCCAAGGGCTATATAGCCACGATATCGAAGCAACATACGATTAGGCAATTTGCACGTCTTGAGTTCTTGTTCTAGTACATGCGATGGGGAGTGCTAACGCATCAAAAGAATTGCTGGTTTTCTGTCAACATGCTTGTATTCAAGCATCTGTGCCGCAAGTCCATTGCCAAATCACTAGATGCGTCCGCATGTCAATGACCAAACTCCGAATTTGATTTTTTGGACTCCATGTGCTTGTGTGGGTGTCTTTTGAGCACTGCAGAGTAGTCTCGTCTGAAATTAGTTTTTGGTTAATTTTTACATGGTGGAGTTTCTCGTATTAGACAGGCCAAAACTTTGGTCGGAGCTTGGGGACAGATCCACATGAGCTCATGTGTGGATCGACCGACAAGAGAGGCATAATAGAAGCACCTTTGGACCGACCAAGTGAGTACCAAATTTGGGGATATGACTACACATGTAAATGGGGAAAAAAAAATGTCGTTGGAATTCCATGGAAGGCCCACCATCGATGGATTCATCTTTTTGCAGCTTAGCTATATCGCTTTAGGGTTATACTACGGTGAGACCCAAAAGAGATAAACCCTTCATATATCCTGCCTTATTGGATGGGAAAAAGTTGGGTTAGTCGAAGTTAATCTTGAAGGCCCAAACATGGTCTTATCTTCTGACATGATTTTGAGCCTGATTGGGACTGATGTAACATTCATTTGGTACCTTGTCGTGTTGGGATGATTTTTGGCTTAATTATGTCAGGATTCGGCGTCTAAATCACAATCGAAATAAAGTATTAAAGCAAGGAAAAAATCAATACAAGATTTATCCTAATTTGTAATTAAATTTGAGCTAAGTTCAGCAGATGATTTCACTATAATTAGCACATCGCACCTATTTGTTACATCCTTCAATTATAAGATAAAAAGATATTATATAGCAGTAGCTATTTATGGACCCAAACCCAAACTACCAGCGAAAAAATATAGGCTTAAACTATAAACACTCTCTAACAGCTGGGGGCACTGCCCCCGCGACTCCTGCCGAAGCTACTCCTCCGGACCTCAGTATCTTCTTATCGATGGGGAATATGAACCACCGCTCCCCCAACAAATTTGCATAAGGTATTTGACCAATAAATAGGAAAAGCTACAGCGACAACTCTAAATTATGCGTCAATTGTTTACTTAAAGCTGTTTTTTTTTCTAATCCTTAAGCTCCGTTTGTACCGTTTAGAATAATTAGTCCATTGAAAAATATTTTCACTATTAACAACAAATTATGCGGAAATACTTTCGTGGACGATGAAAATATTTTTCACCGTTTCATTTGTGTAGGCGATACAAGCGATTATCTTTATAAAGATATTTTTTTTAATCATTCATTTTTGGCGAAGCAAACGTACCCTTAGAGTTCCTTCTATTTGAATCGCGATTTGCAAAAAGAAAAAAAAAAAAAAGTAGGGAGACCCACCATGGAGTTATCGTCCTGAGGCTAACTTTATTCTTTAGCAGAGAGATTTTTTTCGTGGGACATTGAAGATAACCTATCCGAAAGGAATGTCTCTAGTCTTACAGGACGCGAAAAAGTTCTATCTCCCCCACGTGATTTGGCCTCCCGGTGTTCCCAATGCATGAACCTTTTGGCTTTTCATTGTCCATCCATTCCCTCACTTGTGTATACGTATTTGCCGCTATTAAACAAGTTGATGGACAAAACGCGTGAGAAAATCGAACGAGTTCTCTGTCCCGCAAGGTATAGCCAATCGAAACAATTTTCGGATCACATGAAGGTTGGTGGAACATTTCATGGGGTCGAGATCTGTCGTTCCGTGGCGGACTTCCTCTCTTCGGATCGAGCCGTTCCACGACTCAAAATGAACATTCTTTGACAGCGTGGAACTCCTCCGGTTGCTCGAATGCATCATCGCTCAAAGGAAACGGGAAAAAATGACCATCACGTTCAAGTCCATCCACGAGATCCGAAAGGTAGCAGTACCCACGAATCCAAGATAGGATCGAGCCTCAAAGAAGAGTCGCTAGCTCAAGCCCACCAACCATAGCTACTCTAATTTTTTGGGCCTGACCGAGCATAATGGGCCGAATCCTCAAGTCCCCAAGCTAAGGTCTTCTTAAACTATCGAGTGGGGCTCTTTTTTTTGGTACTTGCTCTCCCCATCATGACGGTCGAGTTCAAGACAAAGGTTTTTGCGGCCCCAAATTGGCCCAATTGAAAAAGAAGCCCAATCAGCCCTAGGAGGCCCAATTCCTCGAGCCCAACGCTCTTCTATCTTCACTCAGATATAAATTATTTGTTTATTTAACTGGTAGCTAGCACCGCCAACTTTTTGGTATATTTTACAGCGACCAGTGAGATTCACGTGCAGTTGCAACGTGGGAATAGAAAATGGAAAAGAAAAAGATTGAAAAAAGAACACGAGCGGATAGGTTATTATTATTTTTCTCGGCGACCAAATCCTCGGAATTTCAAATGCTTAGAAGGGTGGTAATCAGAATGAGATCACTGTTTTGAAATCAATAACATAATTGCATTGGTGGTTGATAACAAGAGCCTATGGTCGGACATCATGACTCCTGTCCTATCCTCACACTGCCTACTTTGTGATGTCGGAGTTTCGTTAGGCGGCATCCTTGATTATGGACAAACCTAACGAAACGGGTCATAACCCATTTCTTGACCCATATTTGATGGGTCAGTTATATCCGATGAAGGATTGTAAATGGGTTTATAATGGTAAAGCGCCAAATGCGGTCATAACTCACTTATTTCCAACCCAACTAATTCTATAACTCTCTCTTATTCTTTCTCGCCTTTATTCAATCTCGTGCTTTGCTCGCTCATTCTAGACTCTCACCTTAAATCAGGTATGAGGGCTCCTTTTTTTTTTTTTTTTTGGTTTAAATATGAATCGGGTCAATTAGGTTGGGGCGGGTCGGCTATGTAACAAGCTAGGTCAAGTGATGCGCTATTCAACTTAGCATGATAAAGCATTTCTAGAACACCCCACACAAACATGGCAACAACTTTACCAAAAAAAAAAACATGGCAACAAGGAAAATGGAAGACCAGATTTTCTCCGATCGATATTGATGTGAAAAAAGACAATTTTATTGGGAAAAGACATCTGACCCGAAGCTGGACCTTCAGGCAATTCTTCTGAAAATCATGATTTGTGGAATTGTTGGTGGGGGGGAAGATTGAGCTCGAGACTTAAACCGTTCTTGGCGTTCATGAAAGTCAATGATGATTTTTCTTCCCATCAATTTGGATTCCAGAAGCAGCATGTCCGGGGGAAGAAACATGTGGCTTTGCCTTGTTCTAAAAGGTTTATAAACCAAGAAAAATCGAATGATTACGCGATTGATTAACTGGCCAGAAGACAAAATATTGTTATTAATCAAGGTCTTCCCTGGCCGGCAATTTGTATAGGCTTTTCAAGCTTAACAAGTGATGGGAATTACCAAGGTCGCTCGTGAATCAACGATTCGTAGAACAAAACTTAAGGCATCCTTTTTCTGGCAAGGGAAAGGGTCTTCTGGACCGTA
>JAGVVM010012060.1:0-13244 GCA_019149425.1 Psidium friedrichsthalianum
TATCCGCCGATGATGTGTACATATATCGACGAGGAGCAGAGGACGACGACGAACGCGTCGGCGACAATGGAGTTGCTTAGGAGCGACAATCTCGAAGAAAGCTTCGTCCGCCATCCACTCGAACTTTCTTGGAGAAGCAAAAGAATAAAATCGGAGCTTTCTTTGTTGTATTGCCAAAACAAAATCCCACCAAACAACAAGCGCCTCCCGTCCTTTCGATCGACGATGCACAGCAGCGAAAAATGGCTCCTGGTCGTTGGGAGCCGATGCGTGAAATGAAAGAGTTTTATGAGACTTAAAACATGGCTCGCTTAAAAAGGCTTCGGAGATGCCGAGGGCGAGTCCCTTGAGATCTCCGAAGGGCTGGTTTTGTCTTTGCACAAGGAGACACCCCATCAAATTCTCATTTTCTTCTGCGCTGAGAGAAGACAAGTGGTGCTTTTGTTTCTATATTTTATTTTCCTTTTTTTTTTAAAACATCATATTATTTATTTTACTATACAAACCAACACTTTACGTGCTAATGTAATGTGTGTGCAGACACGAAATCTTACTCACTCCTCGCACGTCCCACTAGGGAGAGTAATCGCCAGGGTAATCTATCGTTGATTGATTTTTTTTTATCATAATGATGTGATTATGTGCCGATTATTAACCAATTTGGTTAATTGATCATCTTCCTTTGCCGACCAAACCGAAGCCCAACATTACTCGTAGCCCCCATATTCTTCGTGGACTAGACCCCTAAAACGTTCCACGTGAGGCACGCCTAATTAACGAGGGCTGCCAAACAAGTAATTAAGACGTATAGGGTGGGGCACACCCCGACGTCAAAATCGAAACGAGCCTCTGTCCAAGAACCTACGTCGCCCGAAAAAGAAAATTGGCGGAATTTTCTTTATGAACAACGATCCTATTGGTAGATCAGCGGACTCACGGCGATCGTAGGAGGCACGATAAACTTTTCCACGCTTTGTTTAAAAAGTGAATAGGGTAAATCCGAATGACGTGGTTGGCTGTTAAAATATCAGAATGGCTGTCGAATGTCCTGGGGAGCATGGCTTGACCAGTTCGTGTTCGGTTTGTTTCCTTTGAACCCTGGGGATCCAATGTGACGAGGGCAAGGGAACGAATGGGTTGGGCTAAGAGTCAGAAATCAGAGGCTCGAATAGGACCCTGGCCTATGAAAATCTCAAGTCGTGCGCTAGAATGTCGGGTACACCTGTCAAACAGATGAGCCAGATCGAATTTGGATCGGATTATAAAACGATCCGACCCAGAGGGATCCATTTGACTGTTTATTATTCATTTTTATTATGATGCAAATCTAGGATCCATATTCCTAAAGCATTTTCAAATTTAACTAAATCTAGAAAAACTCATGCCAAAATTAAGGTAAAAGTGCGGAGCGAGCGAGCGAGCGAATGTGAGAGAATGAAGAGAGTCATAAAGGTGGGTGGAGTTTAAGTAAGTTATAAACCCATTATTATCCATTTAACACACGTATTTTGTTTTAAACTCATTTATGACATTTCATGGAGTATAACTAACTCATTTAACAATTCAGCATCATCATATATGGGTTAAGAAACGAGATTTATGACCATTTCGATAAGTTTAATGTCAGTTGGAGGCTCCAATCAAGAATTAACTACCAATTTACCACGTGTAAGTGGGGAAGCGCAAGCTCGCGATACCCTTCTTGTCCGTCTAGGAGAATTCAGGAATCTAACTCATGACCAATACGACGCGCTTAACTTCCTATGTCGGGACACGTCTTAATGCGTTTTATCGGTAATACTATTTGGCATGTGGAATCAAAATCAATACTTTTCACACCGACACGGATCGACGTGAATTTCAAGCACGTTTATGATGCGGCAACGCGCAATTATCAGCCCTCTCGTATTACCAAAACTACTGCATTTAGGATTGCAACTTGTAAGCACCAATGACCACCCATTTTTGCGCGCCGTGCATTTAGAGGGGGAAGGCAATTTTGGGTCAAATCTTTTTTTAAAAAGTGATGGTTCGGTAGGCTCAGCCCATTGGGTCATGATGGGTCTGACTGTCCGAGTGGCACCGGCCCGTTATCCTTCCACCGGCCCGTTATCCTTCCACCGTCGGGAGCGGGAGGTATTCGCTGCTTTGTGAAGCCAGCCTCACGCGGACCCCTCCCCCCCCAGGATCCGAGCAGCCCAAGCCTTAATTTGCCAAGGCCGCACAAATCAGCTCTGGGCTTGGAATGGGCGGGCCAGAAGATAGCCACCAAGAACCCGGCCCACATAAGCTGAGCCCATGCCCCCCCGCAATGATTTCCCCCGGCCCAACGCCCTTTAGTCGAGTATCAATACCTAAATAGAACGCCCACGAAATCAAGCATCTATTTTCCAGAACCCTTCGCATTGATCAGGAGAACGCTGGAAAAATAACATCATGATGGATCACACGTCCGAGGAAAGCATCTTTGACCAGCGTCCATGCTTACGAGATCTAATAAAGAGAATCGTGTTAGACTCGAGGTAAAAAATTTTCGCTCAGCGCCTCCCGAACGGTTTCGAAATCGAAATGCTTTCTTGCTCGCTTCGCACTAATCCGCCGGAGCAACACCGGGACTGGAGACATCCGAAACCCCGACAACTTCTTTACATGCCTCAGTAGAGCAAAGGTACTGAGGTCAATTTACAAGATCGACATAGTAGGCGGTTCGGTAGATTGTAAGAAAAATATTTTGCATGAGGTGGATTGAATTTTGTGAATTTATCACGTGTCGATTTTGCAATTCACGTTTAGCATAATACTTGGCCCCACTTACTTTCAACTTGGCCCTCAACGCTTTTTCCCATGCGCCGCAGCCAATTCACGAAGTACGGAGGCTAACTCTTCGGAGCTAAGGAAGGAATATCAACCATCCTGACACCAACGTCCAAGGTCAGCAAAACTTAAAAAAGAAAAGAAAAGTCAGAAACCTAAATTATTGCGTTATCGTGGAAGCTCGCATAATAATTTTTAGGTGACCGTGAGAATAATAATACGTTATGAATTGTAAATTCTTAAAAGAATAGACCTAATAATAATTTTTAATCAATATTATTAGCGTAATGGTCACCTAAAAAACTGTTACATAATTAATTTTTTTTAATAATATGATATAGATTGACGAGAAAAAAATATAATATAAATTAATTCTGAATGATGAGATGCAAACTTGAAATGCGAGGTGAAACTCAAAAGGAGAAACTGGCAAATTGTGAAAAGTGAGTATGCATGCAAGTCATTATGGATGAAGATGGTTTTTCTAATTGGGTCCATCTATCTAATTTTGATCGGAAATCACAGGCATCTAGGTTGACATTTTTAATAATATCTTAATATTTTTTTAATTATAAAGAAAATTATTTTTCTTTGTTCTTTTCTTTTCTTTTTCTTTTGGATCGAGCGTCGGACACCCTTGCCCAATCTGGACGATGCGACCTCACCCAAACTCGGCGAGGACTACGGTGCCCTCGCGTAGCCCAAATCTGACGAGGGTCGCCACACCCTTGCCTAGTGCTGATGAGGGTCGGTTGACGACCCTTGCCAACCTTCAAAGAAAAAATAAAAAAAAGCTAACAAAAATTATAACATAGTAGTAAAATATTATTACGTCTACGTCATAACCGGCCCCGCTATGTAAAATAGTCGGCATCCATGTCAGCGATTTTCGATCAAAATTAGCCCAATGGACTTAATTGACAAAACGTGAAGAACTTCATATATGAATTAGCACAATTGAAAGGTTATGATCAAAATGACGCAAGTATAATAAGTTGATGACCCTTTTTTTTATTATTGGGGTACTTGTCCCTAGTTGGATGCAAGACTTATTCTCATCAACTTGAAAAATCCCAGTGCTACTAACAATTGCAGAGGTGAAATGGGTACAATCATGGGATGTAAATTTTTAAAAATCTAACTTTTCTTTTATAGCTTACATATAGGACTTTGTTTAATCAACCATACATACAATTCTAGATTCATTACCTGCGGAAGAATTAGAGATTTGCTAGGATTAGACACTCGCTGAAATGACCATGAACTGGGAACCACTGGACAAAGCTCGCACATGAACATGCCACTTGTCATATAACGTTCATGCGTTAGTCCCTAAGGTGAAGTCATGCCCTAACGAACGCCCATTAGAGATCTAGCTTCAAGCCACCTTTGTTTGTTAACCCTGGCGATGAATTCTTCGACTCTCTTCTTCAATTCCTCAGCAGGAATCCCATCCTCCTCTTGCACGCTTCTCTCATCCGTTTCTTCATCATCATCATCCTCTTCTTGTTGTTCTGGTTCAGCCTCTTGCTTGTTGTCGTCATCGTCGCCGTCGCCATCGCCGTCGCCGTTGCCGTCGCCCGACTCCTTTTCGCTCTTTTCTTCTTCTCCTCTCGCCTCATCTCCAGTCAGTCTCCCACTCTCCAATTCCCTCGAGCTTTCGCTTCCCGGACAAGTGGAGAGCATCTTCCTAGTCCGGCTCCTCTCAACATACTCTTCATAGATCTCGTCGTGAGACGTGGCCGGCGAGTGCAGGCCTCCGAGCTTCGACTCTCCGAGGAGGAAGGCGACGATGGCGTTCACCACTAAGAACAGACACTTTGGGCTGAGCAGTGAAGTCCCGACATGCGGGAGGGTGACGAACAGGAAATGCTCGATGGAGGGTAACCAAAAGGGGTAGGAACAGAAGAGACTACATGTCAGTGCATTCAAAAGGTAAGGGATGAAACTAGAAAGAAGATGGTGGTGATTCTTGGGCTGGTGATTCTTCATGGCCGCTCGAAGCTTCAGTGCTTCAATGGGTTCCACCTATCTCGAAGCCTCAAAGAAAAGATCCTCTATCAGGTTGATGAGCAAAGCCTTTCACATCTGACTGAACATAGAGCAATGACGGAAGGGTCTTTTATAGTGAGGAAAAGGGGGGAAAGTTCTGGGAGAGATTCTTCGAATAATGTTGCTCTTAACTTTAAAATTGTTTTTTTTTTTTGCTCCTTTTCTTCTTCTTTTCCTTCTTGGGGAGAATTGCTTTTGGAAAAGCAATGGGCAGATTAAGGACGTGCCTATTCGGGTGCCTTTGTTTAGCCTCCCTTAGTATCCACACACTGTACCACTTGATGGTTTTTGAGGTTTCCAGCTAGTTTAGACCCAATATCTTATTGCTACACATGCATTTTCGACCATTCAATGAGGACATCTTTTGCTATCCCCTCATGCTATAGGTATATATGAAGACCGGTCGATAAAAAGGTATAATTTCATGTGACGTGACAAATTATAAATGGACATTTAGATAGCAATCATAGTTGGATATTCAATAAAAAGACAGTCTATCGATCGCTTGATATGCCAATTTTGTAAACCGGCTTTTGTATACTTCGCTTTTCTCTATCTATTAATAAGTAGGCTCACGAAGAATTATTAAGAAGTAGTCCTGACATCACTTGAGCTTAACGAGGAATTTTTCTTTTTGTTCACTACAAAGAACAGACATTTTGGTTGCATACCGAGAAATTACAAAATTTGATGAAAGCTAACAGAGGGTCAATGCGTCACACGTGCATCAACTTTGGGTTCTTAATGACCCAAAAATTAGTTTGGGACGAATTTATCATAAATGTACCAGTTTGAGATTTTTTGTAGTATTAGTCCAATATTTTAATGTAAAAAGCAAGCATGTGCATTGGAGTTTGGCTCGCTTTATTTAGGGAGAATTATCAAAAAAGTCCTAAACCTATTGCTATTGCGCCAATTTAATCCTAAACTTTTTTTATTAGTTAAATCCTAAATTTTTTGCAATTGTGTCAATTCAGTCCATTTTGTCGATTGGTAGTGACGTGGTTAATAATATTTTATTTTTCCTTCTTTTTTTTCAAAAGCTACTACTACTGATGGCGAGGCTACCCTCGCTCATGGCCACTAGGAGCTCGCTAGCCACAATAGAAGTAGGTTTTGAAAAAAAGAAACAAAAAAAAAAATATATTAAGATATTATTAAAAATTGTTCATGTCAGTACTGACCACGTCAGCGCTGGCAGGCAAAGTGGATTGAATTAGCACAATTGCAAAAGATTTAAGATTCAACTAATAAAAAAAAATTTATGATTGAATCGGCACAATTACAATAAATTTAGGACTTTTGAGTAATTTTCCTACTTTATTTATTAAGAAGCGGGGCGCAAAAGGAAGCTCCGGGACATGAAAGTTTTTTCTTGTGACTTTTGGTGATGCAATGCCCTTTATGCTATTACTTTTGGTAGCTCGTTTTGAAAGGAGAGCAAAAGATCTCATAAATTGAAACGTTTCACAATAATCATGTGTTTAACGAGGCTTTCACAAAGCAAGACCTATAAAGTGAAGGAAGAACAGAGTTTTGAGAGGCACTCGGGTTTTTCAGCTTACCTTTCCTTTCCAGTTCTTTTCTGGGAAGTCACTTTGCATGGTAGTGCAGAGCGGGCTGTAAAGAAGGTCCACTAGGCAATCAAAGCATGCAAACTTTGTTGGATTTCTAACGTACTTCTGTTAAAATCTTTTTTCATGACAAGTTCGGGTTGGATCTCAAATCAAAGTTGATTTGCAGGACTTAAAACTTTTACCAGTGTCCTGAAACTTCCCTATGACTCTTGTGGTGCTGCCCTGCTGCTCATATGAGTTTGAAGGTGCAATGTATCGGTGTTCTTGCTTTTGCAGAAACCGACGGACAATCCCAAAAGATTCCATACTAAAAAGGCCCCTATGTCCCAATAATGACCAGAATCATACACAGGGAGAGTATGAAGCTTCACAGGAAGGCCTCTAAAGCATGGTGCAGGGAAAACAAGACTTTTTCCGAAGATCCTGCGTCACAACTCAATAATAATTGAGACAGGTTTCGACCTTTACATTTTTTTCTCCTCCAACTCCAAGTATTGGGTATAATGGGCTGATACCCATTAGAGATCCTATTTAGCAGTTTTCCTGAATTGAGAGGATTCTGTGGGCTAGACGATCGGCTTTTGAGCAAGCTTTTGAATGGCGGAAAAGAGCAGCTCAAAGTGCATTACAGCTTTTGATCGGCTTGCCGCGAATTTATTTTTGGGAAATCACTCGAGTTTTACCCCAAAAAAGGCAGATGTTATAAGTCGGGCGAGCAAAAACACCGGTATCTGATGAATTACAGCCTGAAATTTATGACGATATGAGAGTGCAGCACCAAAAACATGTAAATTAAATGAGATACCGGATCTTCCTCAAATTGTAACAGGCAATAAAGAAAACCATTACAAATTTAGGTGGACGTGTAATGTTTAAGACTCGGGCCAAAGTGTTTACTGCTTTGTGTATCTCCTTTGATCTTCTGCAAAAATTCAAGCAAAATTCTCGAAAGCGTTCAGATTTTGTACTACTTAAAATCATGAGATTGTGGAATGTAGACTTCAAACACAGGTACACCAGATGGCTGGCGCAAACAAAATTTCATCATCATTGATGAACTAAATCCAGCGTAAGATACAAAAAAAAAAAGGGCACTATTCTTGCTTGAATTGAATAGTGCCAGGACCAGTATTAGCCCCCACAATGAACTCAACCACAAGAAGAACGCCGGTAAAAACATCGAGATAACTACTCGACTACAGGCACAAAACCTGCAATACAACTAATTCTCGATGAAATTGACAAAGAAAACGGATGGCTATGACTAAAGAAAGAATCCTCGACATCTAAGGAAGAATCTGGAGAACCAGATTGCCGGCCATCCACTATGGAGGAAAAGAATGAACTATTTTCTATTTCTGACTCTTAGGGCACAAAACTAGCTTCAAAGTACTACGGCAACTTTCTCTGGAGATACAAGGGAAGCAGGATGAGCAATGAGGGGCTCGTAGTGATCAGCTCCAGCGCCACACCACCCTGCACATTAAAATCAATTGTGCAGCAGCGTTAAATCCAGATGGGAGTTCACAATTCCAGACCAACTGGCTAAAAGACAGCAATTTTCACTTCTTTCTTCCATTTCGTTTCTTTATGGTTTTCCGGGAAGCAGGCAGAATGCCAAATTCATTTACCTGTTCCTTTCATGAAAAGGAATAAAGGAGGACCCGTGATTTGACTTCTTGGACGGTGAGGGAGGAAGAAAACACAGTTCTCTTCATCGACCATTGCGTCAGATCCGTGGGCTTGCAACTGAAAATGACAACATGAGGATATTTTAAGAACTTAAAGACATCATAGCTCAGAAACTCTTCTAGTTTAGCAAGTAGGGGGGGAAATGGATTAAGAGAGCATATTTTAATAACTTAAAAGTATTGTAAGCTATGAAGCAAAGAGAACAGCTATTACCAAAACATATTATGAAGCAACCCAAAGATATTGCACTACAAACAGTAAGATAGACCTACTGTTCATTAATAGAGGGTACTCAAACTCCAAAACCACTAAAAGGACAAAAGATTCATAAGGATTATCACTGGGGCCAGAAAATTATGTTCAAAACACAGCCCGCAAAAACAACATTAAGCAGAAAAGGCAAAACATCCAATCTTGTCTGCTTAGGCTGTGATTGCCACTCATTCAAATCAGTGACAGTTATCTGCCAACTGTTCCCAGCTAAGGGCTATCAACAAGAGAGTGATGTATGACAGAAAACCAAGAGGCACAAGCAGGAAAACCGTAGAAGTTTCAAACTCTCCAACCACATTGCTAACTAGAAATTGCTTCACCCACAGGACATAAGGAACCCATAGACTAGGAGTTGCAGCAGCTCCAGTTGGTCAGAGGTAAGAAAGTAAAGCCAGGGTTAAGTCCAACGATAATCCAGCCAAGTCCTGGATGACTCAGAATAAAGTTGAGGAGCTACTTGATTTCCAAGGAAAGCCAATGATATTTAAGCTAACTGCCAGGGCTTATGTAGTGTGCTCTGAGCTCCAATAAGCCCTGTGGTCTCCTTGACATCTCAAGAGTTTGAAACAGAAAGATCCTTGAAAAGTCCTTGTTTCTTTCAAGTGTAGTTGTAGCAATGACATATGCGAGATAACAGCTAAATGATAATCGAATATAAATTTTTTAGCTAATTTTCCAGGCTAATCTACCCTGGAAGTAGACCGCCTATACCATGGCAACAGCATTACTTCAGAAATCATAAGCATAGCCAAAGTCTGACAAGATACAAACAGAAATCAAGATCATAGGACCACCAGATATTTACTGAAGAAGAGAAGGAACAGCCCAATCAAAATTTGTTATGATAAAGAGAGAATTTTGCACTTACCACAAAATCTCTCGGTTGAACTCTGTTGCAAGGCATTCAACTGCTATGTCATCACCAAAGGCCGCAGTATGACCTTCTCTATTCTCATCTACAGATAATAAACCCTCCTCGGTGTACTGCAAAGTGATGATAGCATATTCATCGTCAGATGAACCAGAGATTGACATGTATTTGGCCCAACTTGAGCCATCAATCACGGGAATGCATCTCTCTTTGTAAATAGATTCCGCCGCCATTTCTCTTCAACAAGAAAACAGGAATGCATCAAGAGTAGCAAAACCAATATTCAATTGAAACTATGGAACCCAGTTCAGATCCAGAGTGCAACTTTGTTTCTTGAACCTTATTGCATTTGATGTCACTATATTACATGTAGTGCATTCCATTCAAAGCGTACATTCTTCAAGTTTCAAGAAAGAAAATTCACTCGGTAATAACTTGCCAAAGAGACATCTGGGTACCATCGAAATAGAATTGTAAAATCAACCGAACCGGTTTAGTGGTTTAGTTCGATTTTTTTCTCCAGCACATAATAACAAGAGAACGAAAGATACGGAAAGACACGCCCTTCAAGAAAATTTCGTAATGACCAAAGTCCCAGAAGTTAATTTCTGGCTCAAACCCTAGCTTGACTCTAGTAAAGGTAAAAGAAAATAAAAAATCCACGAACTTTCTTGTTTTTCTCAGTTCTTATCTTTTTCAACCAACCCAAAGCTTTCGACCGAAAAAAAAAAAACAACCCAAGGAGGCAGACAATAAATCCAATAAACCAAATCTTGACGAACTATGACCAACGAAACCCACGAAAAGAATTCATCATTTTATGGTGAAAAACACATGGATTGCTACCTCTGCATCCCAAGCAGAACCAGTTCCTCAATGGCCGAATCAAGAGCAATCCTGTCCTCTTTCTTTGCCAATAGCTTCACCTCCTGAACCACATGAACCCCCCATCCGCTCTTCAGATCCGGCGAGTACATGTGCCGAATCGCGGCCTCCACCTCCTCCTTCCTCTCCCAAGGCGCCGATCTGAGGCCCTCCAAGAACCGGCCCACCACGCGCCGCCTCAGATCCCGCGCGTCGCCCCCACGCGCCGCCAGGCCTCCCGTCGTCGCCCTCATCGACGCCGTGAATAGGCAGTTTCCGTCGGCCGACACGTCCCCGCCGTGAGATAAATAGAAGACCACCGGCGGCGAGTCTTCAGCCTGCGGGTGCCGCCAGAGGACGCCCTTGGAGCGAAGGCGCTGGAGGCGGCGCCTCTGCTGGTCCTCGAGGCCCGGCACGTCGTCCCAGGAGGCCGTGATCTGGTGTTGGTCGGGGAGATCGACGACCGGGACGGAATCGAGCGATTCCGCGTTGACTTCCCTCCAAGGCACGATGGCCATCGACGTTGGGGACGGGAACGCCTCTGCCACCGCCGTCGAATCGCACAGCAGCTTCCCCATTTAAGATTAAAGATCTCTCTTCCCCTCCGCGCCTTTTTCCGTGTATAAATTTCTGCTGTTTTTTTTCCTCGCTTCTTGTTCTTCAATGGAGACGTTGCAGACGCAGAGCGAGAGAGAGAGAGAGAGAGAGAGAGAGAGAGAAGAGTTAACGGATAGATTGGCAACGCGGGAGACAATGGGACACGTGTGCCAAATCGGGGGCTCTTTTTAGAGGGCAACAACACGTAGAGGGTCCTTGCTAACGTGAGCTGGTGGACGACTGCGCACAATCCTCGACCATTTGTTTTTCTCAAAAAAAAAAAAAAGAAATTCCATTTGGAATTATTTTACTCTGCTGCTAGACGTTTTAGTTGGCAAATGGCATATTTCTTTTTTAATATTTTTGTTAGGTGGCCGCTGGCAAGAGGAACCAATAGAAAAGTGACAGGTAAGCATGTTCTTGGGGCGCACACTTTTGACTAATCCAAAAACCGGTCTGAAGAAAGGCGAAATCGCTGCGGCTGGGAGCGAGCGGCTTCGAAGTCCTGAGGGACGGCGCGCCACCCCCCGGCAGGAGCTTCGCTTCGGCTCTCGGCTCGAGCGTAACGGTCAAATGATGACGTGGCACGCTCGGATTGGTTTGAATCCTTCTTTTAGCAGTCGAGCATCTCCATCCGTTCATGTGTGAGAAATGTTATATGCTTTTGGATTTTACTTTCTAATTTCCGGAATTTATCCAAAGAGGCAAAAGGGAAGATGCGGATGCCACGTTAACATTGCGAGATGAATAGAGACTCAATTTTTCGTTTTGACTTGACAGACTCGAGTTAACCTATATTTATTATTTTATTAATTAACCCCACGTTTCATATTAAAAAAAATGACAATCAATATAAAGTTTATATTATTTGATTATCACATCTTATTATCAAATCGACTAAAAAAAAGATATTGTATATTGTAAAGGTCGAGTGTGGAGAAAATTATCAAAAAGTCTTAAGCGTGTTTCAATTGTGTCATTCAGTTTTAAAATTTTTTTTTTGTCGATTGAATCTTAAACATGTTACATTTATGCAAATTTAGTCCATTCAGTTAACTTTGGCTGATTGACACTAACGTGAATGCTGTCCGGCGCTGACGTTGCAATTTTAATAATATTTTTTAAAAAAAATTTCTCTTTTTTTTTCTTTTCTTCCTCTAACTGGTTGCCTGATTAGCAACAAGCCAAAGACAAGGGCCAGCGAGGCTATGTGGCCAAATTGGCCGAATAGACTAACTTAGCATAAAACAAAAAGTTTTCCAAAAAATTAGCAAAAAAAGGATTTATGACTAAAATGACACAATTATAATATGTATAGAAATTTTTTTGATAATTTTTCCGTGGAGATGAATGCGTGAATACTATATTTATTAGCTATGTCGTATGTGCACGATGATATAAATGAAAATTCGCTTGCATCGTGTCATGTTGTTTTGTGACATGGAAAAATATATGTTCATAAAATTACATGGTTGTGCTAGGATTAGAGAGAGAGAGAGAGGGGGGTTAAATCTACTGTACTTGGGCCGATTCATTCCTAATTTTATAATTTAATCGTTTTAGTTCTTCCGACCAATTTTCATTGGAAATTACTTATGTGAATGGAGTCCGTCCTACAATTGACAATCAATACCGGTATGGATAATTTTATTTTTATAAGTTCTTTTAATTTATATTTTTTTTCTTCTCCTTCCTTACTTCTATTTTCCTTCTTCCTCTGCTATTCGCTCGACCTCAATGATGGTCGGCAAGGTCGATGGTCACTGTATCCCTGCAGGGTGGCCAACGCCCACTTAGCCTTGCCAACTTTGGGCGAGGCTCGACCTCACCGGATTGGACAAGGGCGAGCCTTGTCTGAGGCTAACAAGGGCGACCTTCTAGTGTGGGCAACTTTCGCCAGAGGTCGACAAGGTTGGCCTTTGCCTGTGGCCGATTGCTGGCCATTGTCTAGGCTTAGCGATCAACCGAGGAAAAAGAAAGAAAGAAAAGAAAAGAAATATAAATAAATTTAATAATTTGTTAAAAAATTATCCACGTCAGTATTGATTGTGTCACGTAGGATGGCTGGTGTCAATGTCATAAATTCCACTTTTTAAATAATTTATTGATTAATTTTCATATGACGAGGGCAACACTAGCTTCTAAAAAAAAAAAAAAGTCTCCACCGCTTTTAAATCTCAACCATGAAAAGAAACTGAAGCTCACTCTAACTTAATAACTTCTCGTCGCCATATCAACGCCATTTCTAACAAAGGTATGTTCGTTTTGCAAAAAATAAATAATTTAAAAGTTACTACCTAAAAACGATGATTTGTCTCACTTATATAATCAACAAAAATATTTTTATACTTCTTCAGGTGTCCTCAAAACCTTATTAAGTTGAAGGTAGCCGTTGGTTAGAGTTGTCCGTTTTTAGATGAAATTGAGCACAATTTTGCACAAAAGAAAAAAAAAAATAGTCCACTTATTTCTCGAGAAGAGATGAGATGTCAAGTTTTGGTTGG
>JAGVVM010012061.1:0-16714 GCA_019149425.1 Psidium friedrichsthalianum
CCCTCGGAAACATTTTTGAACAAAAATAAAATTTTCATATTTTTAGTATTTCTAATAGTTTTTCAAAAAATATAAAAAATCTTGAAAAATTCAAAAAAAAAATAACCTTTAGGCCACAAAAAGACATAGAAATAGTCAATTTTTTCTTTTTAAATCTCTTTTCAATGTTGGCCATCACAACTTTAAAAAATCCATTCGGGGTCATCTATTTCTTCAGAGTACTAATCTCGAATTGGGCAAACAAAATTTAATTTGAGTCAATTTATTTTCATATTTATTTTTAGGAGTTTGACACTTATCCTCTAATAGTCTGAATTTTCATCTTGGCCTAATAACCCAGAATGACTCAATTTTATAAAAGGGTTTTAGTTGAATTTTTGCATTAAAATCTCAAGAACTAGAGTGCAAATACCTAACCTTTGAGGATTATTTTGTAAATAACTAAAAGAAGAGTTATTGGAGAAATTAGAATAGGGAAGGGAAGATGAAGATAATAGTAGAGAAAATAAGATTAGAATAGAGAAGGAAAGATGGAGAAGAATAGATGGAGAAAATAAGATGAGAATAGAGAAGTGAAGATGGAGATGAAAAAGAGTTAGTAAAATGGGAGATAGATATGGAGAAAGGAAGATTTGAAGATAAAGAGGAGTTAGTGGAGAATTAGAATGTAGATAGAGATGGAGAAAGGAAGATGAAGATGAAGAAGAGTTAGCGGAGAATTAGAATGGGAGATAGAGTTGTGGAGAAATAAAATGGGAGATAAATAAGTGGGCTATAAAAGGAGGAAGAAGAGAGCTTGGAGAGGGAATATTTTTTGAGAGGGGAAAATTTTAGATGTTTGAGAGTTTTGGGAGATTGAAGAAAAATTAGAGAGAAAGAAAATACCAAAAAGAGAGAGAGAATTCTTTTTCAAAAGAGAATTTTGAAGATGGCGGAAGTTTAAAGCTATGGGTTATCATCACCAATTTTTTTATCGATCAACACAAATCCGAGAGTTCATTCCCCGTCGTTCCACTAGCCGCAATCTTTGATTCCACAAGGTGATACGAGGTCCGAATTCGGTAAATCAAATCCGTCAAATCAGGTAACGATCCTAACCATTAAAATCTTCTGAGAATTTCGTTGCCCAAATGGATTGATTTAAATATGTCATGTTTGTACTCTATTTCTCCATATCCATATGTCGCATTCAGTACTACAATTTTTTGCATTTTTCGCTTAACAAATCCAAGCCCCAGATGTGTTGAAGACTAGACTGACTCACCTTGTTGGAGGTTTCTGTATATATTGCCTTTACTTTCTGTAATTTAATTCTTGCACCATCAAACTCCAGAATGGGTAGGTCGAGCCAGGCCGAGCCCTTGTTGGAGGTTTTTGTATATATTGCCTTTACTTTCTGCAGTTAAATTCTTGCACCATCAAACCCCAGAATGGTAGGCCGAGCTAAGGCCAGCCCCTCGTTGGAGGTTCTGTATATATTACCCTTACTTTCTGCAATTTAATTCTTGCACCATCAAACCCCAGAATGGGTAAACCGAGCTAAGGCCGAGCCCATCGTTTGAGATTCCGTATATATTGCCTTTACTTTCTGTAATTTATTCTTGCACCACAAAACCCAAATGGGTAGGCCGAGCCAAGGCCGACCCCTCGTTGTTGGTTCTGTAGATACTTGCCGTTACTTTCTACAATTAAGTTCTCGCTCCATCAAACCCCAGAATGGGTAGGCCGAGCCCCTCGTTGGAGGTTCTGTATATACTGCCTTTACTTTTTGCAATTTAATTTTTGCATCATTAAACCCAGAAAAGGGTAGACCAAGCAATGCCGAGCCTCCCCTTGGAGGTCCTTTATTTATCGCATTTATTTTCTGTAATTTAATTTTTGCACCATCAAGCCCCAGAATGGGTAGGTCGAGTCAAGGCCGAGCCCCTCGTTGGAGGTCCTTTTATATACTGCCATTTACTTCCTACAGTTTAATTTCTACATCATCAAACCCTGAATGACTAGGCCAAGCTACCTGCTGGAGGTTGTAACACTGCACAGAAGTCGTTAGCTCACTCCCCCTTTCGGCTTCAGGAATTTTTAATACTTTGAAAATACCAAAAAATGTCATTCATGAGCATTTCACATAGCATAGCTCATGCGTATTTTGCCATGCCGCATTCGTATTTGTAGCTGTCATTGATTCATGCGTATTCATCAAAAAAATTCAAAAGAAAAATCTCAAAAACTACTAGGAACTACTGGCTATTCCTGGCTAATCCTATTTTTGATGACTTCACTTCCTAATCTTTTCAAAATGACAATTTTACCCTTTATAGGCAAATTATCTTGAAAAATTTAAGAAAATTAAAAAAAAATCTCAAAAACTAGGAAACGGGCTATTCCGACTGGCCAATCCTATTTTTGATGACTTTCCTTCATGATATTTTCAAAATGACAATTTTGCCCCTCATAGGTAAATTGTCTTGAAAAGTTTCAGAAAGTTCAGAAAAATCTAAAACTAGAAAACGGGCCATTCCGACTGGCCAATTCTATTTTTGATGATTCCCTTCCTAATATTTTCAAAATGGCGATTTTGCCCCTCATAGGCAAATTGTCTTGAAAAATTTCAGAAAATGCAGAAAAACCTCAAGAATTAGAAAACGGGCTATTCCGATTGGCCAATCCTATTTTTGATGATTTATCGTATGTCGTGCATGCATATCCACGTATGCATGATCTATGTACACATGTTACATACGCATGTCCATGTACGTATATCGTGTTCGCATGTCCATGTACATATATTGCATTCGCAAGTCATATTCGTACATCTTCAAATCTACATGTTATATTAGTACGTCTTCGAATCTACATGTTATATTCATACGTCTTTGAATCCGCATAATCGTATTCGTACGTATTCGTATCTGTCTATCTGTATTCATATACATACATACAATAACATGTCCATCTGTCGCGTCTGCATGTCTATGTTCATGTGCTGTATCTGCGTGTCCACGTTCGCATGTAACGTACGTTCGCGTTTGCATGTCATATTTGTATATCCAGGCTCGCATATTCATGATTGCATGTCCACGTTGCATGTATACGTTCGCGTGTCTATATTATAACATTCGCGTTTTGTTATCCATGCATCCATTACCATCCATGCATTTCATCTAAAAAGTGAAATACAAAAAAGAAACACCTCACTAGAGCCTTCGGAGTAATCCAAACCTGAGTTGCCAAATTAGGATACCCATGAAATTAAGGTACTGAAAGGGTATTAGTTTTAATTAACTAGTGTAACCAAGTCCCCGAACTCATAATCTCTGGTTCGTAGAAGTAATTTAGTTCTCCCGCTAATTTACTTAGGTTTCTAATCGACCTACCAAAATGATTAGTGACGACTCCAAATTCTAAAATCATTTAAACAAAAACCAAAGTTACATTCGGTAGGACTTGGGAGAGTCCGTATTAGGTTAGTCAAATCTAATTAACCTGATAATCTGTTCACTTGAAAATTTCTTTCGGGTCACGGCAGTAAGTGGCTGGAGGAGAGGCTCGATGATCTAACGGCGGATATAGATTTCGAGAGAGACTTGATCAGAATTTGAGATTCGCCGTTGAATATCATGAGGTTAATGCAGCCAGGCACAAGGAGAAATGTACCCGCCTGCTCTTCAAGCTTGCCGATCTCGAATCCCAGGTCACTCAGTACAGGCAGAACAATAATTCATGGAGAGCCAGTTGAGCTCTTTTGTGATGTTTATTAGGGCTCAGTTTGGCTTTACTTTTCCTCCCCAATGACTATTGTAATACTCCTGGATAATGGAATAAGAGAAAAATTTCACATGTTTTGTGCTTTAATTTTCTTGCCACCTCTTCTTTTTCTTACAAAATCAGGGTTAATACAACCATCCATCTCAGTTAGGATTAGAGCACCTTCTAAGAGGACCTTCTTCACGCTATATGAGCCACCATAGTTCGGAGTAATTCTCTTCTGGAAGAGGCACTATTGCCACAACTTTCGTAGGGTATGGTCATTCGCCTCTACTGGATCTAATCTGCCTCTATCAATCGTGCTTCCGAGAAAATACACAATGAACGTATCTCTGCCTCAATTGGTAGGATTGCTCAATCTTGTCTTATCTTATAGATGGTGGCCGTAAGATGATGGCATCAGTATAACAGACAAAGACGAGACCCCATTACTCCCCTCTAATGATGATATCAAGGACACGAAAATAGGATTCGGGGGCAGCCCCACCGGTCACAGTGAGACCCGTGACCAGTCGTGTAAATCAATACAGCTGTAACCACTCGGTCGGGGTGCTAATAATGAAACCGAGCCACTGTTGCGTGACCCACTTCATTCATGTTTGTCTCTTTCGGCGTCCACTAGTTTGCGTCGGTCGCCTGTAGTGTCAGCAGACATGTCTACGTGTCATGCTTAATAATAGAGCACCGGTCCTCCAAAATCCTCCATGTTGTTCGAATCTGAGGAAGCTAAAAGGTAGGCCTTTGTTTGATTTAATCAGAAAGGAATAAGGTCGGTTTAATATGCTTGCTTCATGGGTTCTGATTACACACTCTATGATTTTTTATTTTGATTTTTTTTTAAATACAGGAACCCCTCAATACATCAAGAATGCCCATGCCTGGTCTAGATACATTCACCACCGTATCAAAATACATAGCCTATACATGTTCACTAATTGATGCAATTCCGTCTTCAGGAGAATGGACTTTTTCGCTTGCCTACAGGGTTATCGGCTAAGACATCAGCAATTATCCGTCCTTTCGCATTCCTGGTGTATTTGAACCCAATTCTGCTCCCGCCTAAGGTACCTATGATTTCCTGTAAAAGTAGAGAAAATAATGAGTATGTGATCCAAAAGAGGTCGGTCTATAACTCCTACATTAGTCCAATTTTATTTTTCCATTTTGTGGAGAAATCAGACAAAATTTTCTTAGGAGTACATAGGTGAATTTTCAAAAAGAATTTTCTTGCAGGTTTTTATAACCTGAAAAATGTGATAAAAATCTTTTGACGTTTATCAAATTTTCTAAATGAATTTTCTTCTATTGTCACAATAAATTTCAAGAGTCAATTTGTTAAGAAAACCTTGTGTCCATTGAAACATTAAGGAAAGATGTGACAAAATCCTTTATTGGTCAACAAAATTCTCCAACGGGATTTTTTTGCATTTTTTTAGAAATGGCACACTAATTTAATTTTTATTTTCTTTTTAAAAAATGACCACAATTTAAGTTCAAAATTTAGCTGATACCTAACATGGAACGACCAAAAATAAATCCAAGATAAAGTTAGAAAACTTACTTTTACCTTGAAAACATACCAATCACATAGATATGCACATAAATCGTGAGTTTAAATCTTAGCCTATCTACCCTAAAAGCTCACAAATTGAAGCGAAAGACTTATGACAAGGTGACAATCTTGCGCACATAATCAAGATTAGCCGTGATCCCACGACGTAATCAAGATTAGCAGGGCCTTTCCACTTCGGCTACTCAAGTCAAAAATTATAGCCCCCGCTTCGGTAATCTTACCATGCCTGAGGCCTAACTTTTAAAATTCATTTTTGAAAAGGGGTTCGACATTGAATTTGGACTAACTTTTGATGTAATTTCACGCAGAACGCTAGAACCAAATTACAATACCATCCTAAAACTAGTGGCCCAGGTCCGACCACGGGACGTGTGTGATGTAGTACTAAAACGATTAACCATGTACAGCAGTTAAATTCAAACACCACTTCAAAATGTGCAAAAAATTTAATCACAATTTCCACACATCAAACCTGTAAACAAGGGTTAGTTAAACACTCCACCCCTTGTAACTCCCATCTGTAAAAACATATAACACCTATAGAATGAGTTCCAAGCAAGATCGCCAAAGTGAGATATCCATGAAATTTTCATTAACCTAAGTCCACTAAGGCTTTTAAAATTTCGAAAAAATTCAAGTACTCCAATTAGTGCCTTCTTTTTTCGAAAATTCAAAAATTCCAATCCCCAGCGGAGGCGCCAAGCTGTCGCGACCTAAAAATTTCGATCGGTGAAAATTTTCAGGTTAACGGATTATCAGGTTAATTAGATTAACTAACCTAATACGAACTCTCCCAAGCCCTATCGAATCGCAACTTGATTTTTTTTATCACATGATTTTAGAATTTGGAGTCGCCACTAATCATTTTTTGGTAGGTCGATTAGAAACTTAAGTAAATTAGCAGGAGAACTAAATTGCTTCTACGAATTAGAGATTATGAGTTCGGGGACTTGGTTACATTAGTTAATTAAAACTAATACCTTTCGGTACCTTAATTCCATGGATATAGTAATTTTTGGCAACTCAGGCTTGGTTTACTCCTAAATCTCTAGTGAGGTGTTCTCTTTTTGTATTTTCACTTTTAGATGGAATGCATGGATGGTAACGGTGCATAGATAAGCAAAACGTGAATAAGCAAATATAACACGCGAATGTATACATGCGAACGTGGACATGCAATCATGAACATGCGAGCATAGATATACAAATATGACATGCAAATATGAACATACGTTTCATGCGAAAGTGAACACGCAAGTACGGCATACAAATGTAGACATGAGGATGCGACATACGAATAAATCATCAAAAATAGGATTTACCAGCCGAAATGGCCCGTTTCCTAATTTTTTGGGATTTTCTGAATTTCCTGAAATTTTTCAAGACAATTTACCTATGCGAGGAAAAATCGTCATTTTTTAAAAGATTAGGAAGGAAAATCATCAAAATAGGATTGGCCAGTCGAAATGGCCCGTTTCCTAATTTTTGGATTTTTTCTAATTTCCTAGAATTTTTCAAGAAATTTGCCTATGTGGGGCAAAATCATCATTTTGAAAAGATTAGGAAGGGAAATCAATAAAAATAGGATTGGCAAGTCAAATGGCCCGTTTCCTAGTTTTAGGATTTTTCTTTTGAAATTTTTTTATTTTGCATGAATATGCATAAATTAATGATAATACGAATACGTATACAGCATGACAAAGTATGCATAAGCTATACTATATGAAATGCACATGAATGACATTTTTTTTTTTTTGCATTTTTGAATGCTTCTCATTCTGGGGTTTAATGGTGTAGAAATTAAATTGCAGAAAGTAAATGCAGTAAATAAAGAACCTCCAACGGGTGGTTCGGCCTTTGCTTGGCCTACCCATTCTGGGGTTTGATGGTACAGAAATTAAATTGCAGAAAGTAAAGGCAATAAATAAAGAACCTCCAATGGGTGGGTCGGCCTTCCCATTCTGAGGTTTGATGGTGCAGAAATTAAATTACATAAAGTAAAGGCAGTAAATAAAGAACCTCCAACGGGTGGCTTGGCCTTGGCTCGGCCTACCCATTCTAGGGTTTGACAACATAGAAATTAAAATGCGAAAAATAGAATACAGTAAATAAACAACCTCCAACAAGTGGCTCGGCTCACCAATTCTGGAGTTTGATAATACAAAAATCAAAATATAAGAGATGGAATACAAGAGATCTTTACACCACCAAGTATGGCGTAGAATCTGCCGCAATTTGGGATTCGATCTTTTAAGCGAAAAATGTAGAAAATTGCAATACGAATACGACATGTGAATATGACACGGCATAATCGAAATTTAAATCAATCCATTGAGGTAACAATATTCTCGAAAATTTAATGGTTAGGATCGTTACCTGATTTGACGGATTTGATTGCCGAATTCAGACCTCGTGTCACCTTATAGATCAAGATTACGGCTCGAACGACAGGGATGAACTCGTGACTTGTGTTGATCGGTAGAGAAATGGTGATGGTAACACCTAGATTTAAACTTCCACTATCTTCAAGATTCTCTTTTGGAAAAGAATTCTCTCTCTCTTTTTGTTTTTTTTCTTCCTCTCTAATTTTTCTTCAACCTCCCAAAACCCTCTCAAACATTTCAAATTTTCTCTTCAAAAAATCCCCTTCCAAGCTCTCTTCTTCCTCCTTTTATAGCTCATTCATTTATCTCGCATTCTAATTTTCCACTACTCTATCTCCCATTCTAATTTCTCCACTAACTCTTCTTCATCTTCATCTTCCCTTCTCTATTTTTATCTCATATTCTAATTTGTTCACTAACTCTTCTTCATCTTCATCTTCTCCCATATCTAACTAACTTCTTTCATCTCCATCTTCCCTTCTCTATTCTCATCTTATTTTCTCCATCTTCCCTTCTTTATTCTAATCTTATTTTCTCCATCTATTCTTCTCCATCTTCCCTTCTCTATTCTAATTTCTCCACTAACTCTTCTTTTAGTTATTTACAAAATAATCCCTCAAGTGTTAGGTATTTGCACTCTAGTCCTTGACATCTTAATGCAAAATCCAACTAAGGCCCTTTTACAAAATTGAGTCATTCTGGGTACATTGGGCCAAGATGAAAATTCAAACTATTAGAGGATAATGTCACAACTCCTAAAAGTGAAAAAAAAAATGACTTGAATTGAATTTATTAGGGTCGATTCGAGATTATGCTCGTGAAGAAACATATGATTCCGAATTGTATCTTTTGAATTTTGATGGCCAACATGAAAATGGAATTAAAATAAAAATATTGACTATTTTGTGTATTTTTTTGCCTCAAATGTTATTTTCCCGAATTTTTAAGTATTTTTTTATTTTCAAAAATATTAAAAAATACGAAAAATATGAAAAATCACTTTTATTCAAAATTGGTTCCTTGGACTTGGCCAAGGCTTCCAAATTGATTTTTCAATTTTCTCATTTTTCTTGATTTTCTATGAATTTTCAAAAATAAAAAAATGCTAAAAATACTAAAATATGAAAAATCATTTTTTGTTTAAAGATGGTTTCCTAGGCTTGACCAAGATCCCCAAAGTTAATTTTTTAATTTTGTGAATTTTTATGGATTTTCTATTAATTTTTTAAAAAGAAAATGTGATTAAAAATCTGGTGTCAACAATGCCCTAAGGCCACCACAAAAGTTTCACCTCTTACCTATCTTCCCCCACCACATATCTTCCCCATAACAAACGTCTAGTGTCTGATGACTTGTGACTCATTATCCTTATTGGGCATCCAATGGTCGATAGCGAGACCACGAACACACTAGTCTCAACCGACTCGTGGATGTCCAATCCACGATCCTTCGACCATGAACCAATTTGAAGATCAGAGATCAACTGATGACCCATCACACATATTCTTAACGCCTCAAGAATGAGTATCAGTTTCAACTAATCTAATAGATTTTATTCATCTAAAATAAAGGGACAAGATGAATAAACAAGCGTCTTGCCATTAATATAATATCGATAGTATAATATTTATGCCATACATATGACCATCACATGGTTGCTTTAGGACATACTCTTAACATATAAATATTGCTTGAAGAAGTGCGAACAAGTTTTTTTTTTCTATCACATCGTTGCAAGGTTTCTGACTTGTAGACCTGATGCAACCCATGGTAATGTTTCTTTCAAAGCCAAATGACTCACACGAGTTTTCTTCGTTAAACCTTTGATCAAGACTTATATTACGGTCCTTCTAAAGACCTCTCAGATTGGTCAAGTCATACTGATTGTGAGAATACCCGAACCTTGTCAAGCATGATGATAGTTCTGAGTGATTTTCATATCCGCATCAAGGGTCGGGATTAAATGCTTTTTCAAGAGAGTGAATAACAGTCCTTTCTGAATAAAATTTCCTTATTGATATGACCAAATTTGTCAAAATGATAAGATAGATTTTCTTATTGATAAATTCCCTAGTGAAGCTTGGTAATGCAACAAATCATGAATTCTGTTTTCTTTATTTATGCACATGTGTTATTCTAACCATGAAGTAGGTGACAATGTTTTTCACTTCGTGTCTACCGAGTGGATTAAGTAGCACGCATCTCTTTATAATCACCAATTGGAATAGGTGATATTATTTTTCATTTCGTGTTTACCGAGTAAAATAGGTAGCACGCATCTCTTTAATATTCACCCATTTAGAACAACTGATATTATTTCTTATTTTGTATTTACCGAGCAGATTAGGTAGCACACATCTTTTTATGTTCACCCATTTGGAATAGGTGATATTGTTTCTCACTACGTATTTACCGAGTGGATTAGATAACACGCATCTTTTAACATTCACTCATTTGAAACAATTTGAAACATATGATATTGTTTCTCATTACGTGTTTACCGAGTGAATTAGGTGGCATGTATCTCTTTATTGTTCACTAATGGGAATAGGTGATATTATTTTTCATTTCATGTTTATCGAGTAGAATAGGTAACACGTATCTTTCGAGTATTCATCCTGTGGATTTATCTTTTGTCTTTGCTCAGACATACAAACCTATTTCATGTTCACCGAGTGGATTAGGCGACATGATTTTCATATTTTATGTTTACCGAATGGATAAGGTGTTTCAACCCCCTTTGTGCTCATCAAGTGGATTAAATATCACAACCCCTTTCGTGTTCAATGATGGATTAGGTGGCACGGCCCTTTTCATGTTCACCGAGTGGATTAGGTGACGTAGCCCTTCTCGTGATTGCCGAGTGGTAAAGATAACATGTCCCTTTCAATCATTTCTTTTAATTGCTTCAAATCATATCATGCGCTGTTTCACATTTGTAGGAAACTACAGGTAACAGACAAGCGACTCAGTATTTTGAGAACCCTACTTCAAATGGATTAGAAGGTTGGCGATCAAGGGAGCTGATAGCATTACAAGCATTTCCTCATTTGGATGCTTTTATATGCAATCCGTATGCAAAGTTTTCATTACCGCTCCGTAGGAAGTGAGAAGCATTGACATACGTTCTTTATTATCTACATTTTTTGCATATCATGCATCATTTCATTTGCATAAAAAATGGGATTAAAACTCTCACAAAATTTCATTCATCATTTGCAACAGCAAAATTTAGGGATCAATTTTGTCTTTGAGCGAAACCTCCGCGAGCCTTCACACAAAAATGGGGAGTTAAATTTTAATTCCCACCAAAAAATAAAATTCAACATTCATATTTAATTTTTAGCATTGCATTTTGCATCAAGTTGGACTAAGTGGATGTTCACAAACTAAATTAATTGGACCGGCGATGGTTGGGCTTAATGAAAAAAGTTCTAAGCATAATTGAAGTTCAGCCATACACATAGTGCTTGGAGATTAGCACACAAGATGTTCTTGGTATAAAACTTGAAAGGAAAAGAAATTGGGCAGAGGATACATATCGTGAAAAAAGAAAGAAAAAAGAAAAAAGAAATATGACACTAGAAACCATGTTACACGTGGGGTATATATTTCAAAACAAGAAAGTAGAGATAAGTTCCTCCACCAAAAGAAATTCGGTCAATGCAAGAAAGAAAGGATGATATATTTTGAATCAAATCAGCTTTCTTTCCTTGAGAACTGAGACCCTCACGCCTATAAAAAAGGATATTTCATTGTACTTCGTGGGGGCGGGACACACAACTTTACACTCGGCATCATTATTGTGAATTTGAAAACGATATGTGAGCAAGAGGTGAAAGAGGAATAGAGAGAGAAGCAGAGAGCTTGGGCTTCTGAGTGGACATTTTCTCACAATTCTTCTCCATCAACTCGTGTCCAGGTGCAGGTGCATCGAAGGCCAAATCGCTACACAAAAGGCCAAACTATTGCACCGGTTGACTAAGCTACTGTCCCCTGCACCGATTGATGGAATTTTCTGTCCTGTTCTGTACCCTTTTTTTTCCCTTCTCTCCTGTAGTTTGCTGATGTCTAGAGTCGTTTGCCGCTGTCCCGAGCTCGCCCGCCACCATCCCAACGCTGGTGCACCTCAGTCCTGACACCATCCTAGTAACTGCAGTTCCCACCGTCCCAACGCCGTTCCTAGCCACTGCTATGCCGCTGTCTTTCGCTGAATCATCTGATGTGCGGTACTTAGAATAGCCCTCGTTTGATGTTGAAATAGTTGCTGTTCAGGGCTCTTCTGCGGCTGTTTGGGGGCTGTTCTTGCTATGGTTTTGTGCTGAAGTTTCAGGCTATTATTCAAGGGACTAATTCATCACTAATTGGATCCAAAACAGCCCCATTTTGGACAGTTTTGGTCACTAATTAGTGCGAGAAATTAATTTGCTGTTTGGGATCGATTATTATGCGGTTTTGGCTCGTTTATCGGCTGTGAGGTGCTATAAACCTCTGCCATTCAAGGCTGCTTTTACTGCTATCCGGTGCATTTCGCTGCTGTTTTGGTCCGTTTCTTTCTGTTTTCTTAGGTGGACAACCCCCTAATCAGTCCGAGAATCACTGGTATCAACCATGTGTGTGAGCCCCCATCCGAGGATTTTCCCCGGCTGTTTTGGTCCAAAGCGCAAACTTGGTCGTCAAGTTTTGGTGCAAATTCAAAGAGGAAAATAAATCTTGTAATTTAGATAAATTATCTAAATTAGATTTTCTGAATATTTGATTGCATATGCTGGTTGATTGAAAATTGCATTGCAAGTTTAGAACATTTAATTACTTGAATTGGAAGATTGCACGATTAATTTCCAAATCTGGAATATATCTTGCAATATATCTTCTGTGTAAACTTGGAAGGATTGCAATTCATTATGAATATTTCAGAATCTTTGTGATAATATTGTGATAATTAAAATCTCATGAATATACTCAAGATATCCAAAGTATTTTAAAATGTAATCGATTAGGAAAATCTTCTAATACGCAACTGCATACATAGAAATAAGTTTATCTATCAGGCTTTAGATATAATTTTTTTCATAGCGGATATTTCGAATTTTAGGATCGATCTATCAGGCTTTAGATCGAAACTTAATTCAAAAGAAATAGAGGTAATTATCTTTTTATTTTTTCACTTTGAATTTTAAATTTCATTCATAAAAACAAAAAGAAAATGCTAAAAAATCGTAAAAAAATTATACTTTGAACTTCAAGTGAGAATTCATCAAAATTGCCAAGTTGAACATTTTTTCATGAAATTGGTACAGAAAGGACATTAATTGAAAAATTAATGTAACTAAGTCCTGAACTTAAAATCTTTGGTTTGTAGAAGTAATTTAATTCTCCCACTAATTTACTTAAGTTTCTAATCGACCTACCAAAAAACAATTAGTGGCGACTCTGAAAATTTAAAATCTTTTGTAAGATAATCATTTGAATCATAAGTCACGATTTGGTAGAACTTGGGAGAGTTCAAGCTAAGTTAATTAATCTAATTAATTAATTTGGTAATTCATTAACCTAAGAATTGAAAAATCCGAATTATAGGCCGCGACACCCATTATAGACCAAATTAATGGGTGGGTTTTATAACACGCCAGCACAACAATATAGGTCCAAGAATCAACCAAAATGTGAAGAAATTTGCCCAAAACCTAGCGAAATCGCTCAAATGCAAAAACCTAATTCCCGCGAACTTCCATTGCTCAATTCGCCTCCAGCGAACCCTCAAATGCTGAAATACCCTAGGCTTTTATTCCGCATGGCGATGCGACCCTATTGACCCAAAGCCAACGATGGTTCCCCGAAATTTGGCTGGAATCCTTCCCAGCCAAAATACCCCAAACTTTTTATTTACCCAAAAACTCAACAATTCATCCATAAACATACGCTAAACATCAAGGTAGAAGTTCTAAAGATCTGATACCAAATGAAAGTAAATCTAAAGACTAAATGTCCCAATTTTAAGTGTGTCAACAAAATCATGTATAATCAAGACTGAACATGAAACCTAAAGGAATCTGTACTTACCTCTAGCCATTGATGAACTCAAGACAGGTCAGAATTCATGAAGTGTTCAATGATCGATGACGGGTTTCTAGCTAATTGTCCTCTCTAAGCGATAGTGTGCATTCTCGAAAAACATTCTGTATGTATTTCTAATGATGAAAAAATCGACAAGAGGTTTTGGCTTAGACGACCCTTTTATATTCTCCCCTTCATACCCTTTCGGGTAATATCATCCATCAAGACATTTTCATAACTTTTGAGCGTCGTGATTCTTAGGGTGCGAACAGTTATCATTCAAGGTAATGCGATCAAACCAAACCCCAACCCCCACCAAAAAACCCCGGGGAGTGAAGGGAAAAGGAAGGAAAAGGGAGGTAGGTAATTTTTTTTTTAGTGTTTTAATTTCCCCCGTTTTTTTTCAGAAGGGAGGGGAACCCAAACCCCCCCGGGTACCCCCCCCCCCCCCCCCCCCCCCCCCCCATCCCACCCCCCGAAGTCAGATTTTGAAAAACCACTTCATGAAAAATTTTTTCCCCCCCCCCCCCCCACCCCCCTTTGACCCCCCTAGTTCTGGGGGGGGGCCTTTTTTTTTTTTAAATAGGTAAAAAAAAAGTTCCCAGAAGTTCCCCCCAAAAAAAGTCCCCCTTTTGATGACAAACCCCACCTTTTTTTTTAACAATTTGGGGGAAAAAAACATTTTGGGGGTTTAAAAAATCCCCAGTTTTGGGGGGTAAAAAATTTTTTTTTTTTTTTTTGTTTTTTTTGCCCCCCTTGGGGGGGGGGGAATACAAAAGGGAATGTTGTTCCCCACCCAGCCCAAATTTTTTTTTTGTTTCCGGGGAAAAACCCCCAATTCCCACCCGGTTGGGCTTTTTTTTTGGGGGTTCCCCCCACCCCCCCACCCCCCCCAAAAATAAAGGGGTTCGCCCAAAAATCCCGACCCCCCCATGGAGCCGGAACTATCCCACCCCCCCCCCCCCCGCCTGGGGATAAAAATGGGGCCGAAAAAAAAAAAATGTTTTGTAAAGAGCAATTGGGAAAAAAGTTTTTTATTTTGTTTTTTGTTGTGGTTTTTCCCCCCCGTGGCCCGGGAAAGTTTAAAAGGGTTCCCCCCCCCCCTTTTCCCACATGGACCCCCCTATTATTGTTTTTTCCCCCCACCCCCCCCCCTCCCCCCCCCGGCCGGGGTTTTCCCCCCCAAAAAATTTCCTTTTAAGGGTTAAAATTTGGAAATTTTCCAAAAAATTGTTAAAAATTTTTTTTTTAAATGTTAGCTAATTTTTTAAATATTACTTTTAAACCCCCTTAGCCAACCCCCCCAGAGTTCCGCCGGCCTGGGTTAAAAAAGGTCCCCCGATTTTTTCAGAAAAAAAAAAAAAACACCCCTTTTAAGTTAAAATTCGTTGGGGGGGGGGTTGTTAAAAAGGTTTGTTTGTTGTGTTTTGTTTTCCCCCCCCCCCCCCAGGACAAACCTTTAAGGGTTTCCCAATTTTGTAATTGTCCCCCTTTGTTTATTCCTGTTAAAACAACCAAATCCCTTCCCCGCCCCCCCCCCCACCTTTTTTGGGAAGGGCAAAGGGTTTTGGGAAAAAATCCAGGTTCCCCTAAAATATGCCCTCTCCCCCTTGAAACAAAAAAAAAACAAGTGACAAAAAAGAAAAAAAAAATTTTCCCCCCCCCCGAATTCCCCCCCACTTAATAAAAAAACAATTGCCCCCCCGAATCTTTTTAAAAAAGCTGAATCGATATTACAGGAAAAAAAAAGGGGTGGAATTTTTTTTTTTGTTTTTTTTCCCCCCCCCCCCCTATCGAAAATACATTTTTAAAATAACCCCTTTTTTTTTGGATTTAATAAAAAATTGGTAACACCCCCAGAAAGGACCCCCCCCAAGGATTTTTTTTTGTTTTTGTTTTTTGGAAAAATTTTTTTAAAAAATCCCCGGTTGCCCCCAAAGAACATCCCCCCCCCCCCCCTTTACCCCCAAGTTTTTCCCAAAAGTTTTAAAAAAAAAAATTTGTTTTAAAAAAAATTTGTGGTGGTTTTTTTTTGTCCCCCCCCCCCCCCACTTAAACAAAAAACCCCCCCTTTGGCCCACAAATGTTGCCCAAAAAAAAATTTTTGGGTTTTTTTTGTTCCCCCCCCCCCCCCCAATCCCCCCAACCCCAGCCCCCCCCCATATTTTGGCAAAATATCAAACAAAACATTGGTTTTAAATTTTCAGAAAAAAAAAATTCCCCCTTCAAATTTTCCCCTCCCCCCTTTTTTTGGAAATTTTGGTTGGGGGCAAAACCAAAAACACCTTGGAAAAACCCCGAACCAAGGGTTGTTTGTTTTTTTTTGGGGCCGGCCTTTTTTTTTTGGACCAATCAAAACCCCCATCCCCCGTGGGGGAAAAACAAAAAAAAAAAAATCTTCGGGAATGGTGGGGGCCCACCCCCCCCCCCCTTTCCCCCCCCAAAACCCCACACCCCCCCCCGGGCTTGGGAAAAGTTTTTAAGGGGGGAAACCCCGGAACCCTAAAACCTAAGCAACCTGAAAAAGTTGCCCAACCGGGGAATTTTAGCCAATCAACAAAGTACAACAAAAAGCCAAAGAAGCCCCCCCCGCCAACCCCCTTCCCACAAAAGCCGCAAAATTACAAACCACCTTGGGCCCCCCCAAAAGCAAAAAGAAACCCGCCATATTAAAAAAAAAATCCGATTTTCCAGCACCCCCAAAAAAAAAAACGAGCCCCCAAAAAAAAATTTTTTTGAAACAGTTTTTTTTTTTTCCCCCCCTCCCCCCCCCCCCCCACCCCCCCCCCCCGCAACTTATTTTTTAAACGTTTTGGGGAAACCCATAGAAAAAAACTTTTGTTCCCCCCACCCCCCCCCCCCCCACCGCCACCCCCCACCCCCCACCAAAAAATTGGGGGCCCCCCCCCCCCCCCCCCCCCCACCCCACCCCCCC
>JAGVVM010012062.1:0-15177 GCA_019149425.1 Psidium friedrichsthalianum
AATTCACTTGGGGTTCCCGATGACTCACTAACTCTTCCGGACTGAACCCCACTGGTGACTCAATAGCACTTCCGATCCTAACCACGTTATTGATGTCTCAGGCTGTGCCTCAACCCGTGTCTAAACACACTGAAAGTTGGCACCTTTGTCTCTCCAGCTACCTCATGCTGAGCACATTCGGGCGGAAGTGCAACGACCTGGCATAATAGCACTGCGATCGACGCCTCTTATTGCCCCGCTTTCTGGTGGCCCCCTAGATACTGCCGGGCCATCCTGCATGCTTCTACGTACTTCGCTAAACGTATATGTCTCATACCAGTATGCAGATCAATGATGAGTATCACAAAGTCCTCAATTAACTCGGCTTTTAAATACTCATGCAAGTCAGCTTTGCAACATGCAATTCTCAAGATTATTCATATGAGCACACAATTCACCTCAACATATATCGAGTATAATAACCAAGCATCGTACGTTGCAAAAACTCGTATTTCAGGACCCGGTTTCCATTCTAAATCGTCTAGGTTCAAGGGCAAATAATCCGACACACATGCGAATCCTAGAGTTCGTAAAAGGACTGATTTATTCCTATGGCTAGCAGTAATTAATTGACATTCAACGTCCAAAGAATTTTAATTTTGCCTACCAGTCCCTAGCATACCCGATATTCTAAAAATCAAGTTTAGAAATGTGCTCACCTAAAAATCGAGTTCGAGCTCGTGGACGGTGGAACGATCGTAGCTCGGTTGAACAGCGAGCTTGAACGAGCGATGGTAGTGAGATGGCTCGGATGAGCGACAACGAGCTCAGGATAAGAAGGTGATGAGCTCGGAGCCATGGACGGCAATGAGCTCGGGCTACGCGGCGATCAAGCTCCAAACAACTGAGAGGATGAAGATGTAGTAGCAAATTACAGCCAGCCAAGGAAAAATGGGACAAGATAAGGCAGCAAGTAGTCTAGAGAGTGCAGCAACGATGGGAGCAGTTCAGGTCGAGAGAAGTTAAACCATTAAAAGAAAAACCAGCTGCAATAGTTCACCAAAAGAATGAAGCACACGTAGCAGCAAGTTGCAGTAGCAACAACGGCCAAGAAGCTTTAGCTAAGAAGAAGAAAATGAAGATCCAGCAGCTACCAACCGAGAGGAGTTGCAGCAGAATGAGCAGAGGGGCAGTAGAGCAGCTCAAGCAAAAGAAAATGGAACGCACGTAGCAATAGACTCCAGCTGAGAAAGAAGACAGGAACGTAGCAAGCAACCGAGGTGATGAAGGACCAACGGCAGCAGCAAACTAAGCAGCACACTAGCACAAAACAAGCAGAAGAAAGAGGAGCAACGGCAAAAAATTTTCAGCCAAGAGGAATTAGACGAAGGCGCAGCAACAGTAAGGGATAGCAGCAGCTGAAGACTCACGTAAGCCGAAGGAAGAGAAGTTGTAGTAGCAACTAACCAAGATAGCAGCTGCAAATGGGGACAACAGAGGAGCACGGCAGTAGTAACAAGCTCACGCCGAAGACAGTGGTGTAGCAGAAACTCAGCAGAGATTAGCCAAGAGGATGTCCAAGGAAGAGAAATGAAGAAAGAAAAAGGAGGGCCAGTTGCAACAATTTCTTCACATGAACAGCAATAGTTGGTGGACTCTAATCATGAAGTTTTTTGTCTCGCTTGCATGGGGATGAGCTCAGCCGAGATAGTGGAGTAGAGCAGCAGAAATTTTCTCCAAAGAAGGAGTCCAGCTCAGGTTTTTGAAGAGCAGAAGTAGTAGTGGAAAATTAAGAGGTACGTGGGTTGTTGGGGGTGAGGTTTCAGTCGAAGATTGGAGAGGGAAAGTGGCAAAGTACACATGGGGGTTCAGTGGAGGCAAGCTGCAATTTCAGTTGGGGAGAAAGAGTTTAGCTGAATGTGAGAGGGAAAATGGATCCAGAGATTTTATTTTTCTTGTTTTCACGTGCCTAATTTGAGGGACGTCACAACTCTCCCCACCTTAAGAAATTTCGTCTTTGAAATTTTCATTCTACTAACACTACTAATCATACAAACAGGTGGGGTGCTTGCGCCTCATTTCGTCCTGTTTCCCCACGTTGCACCTTCAGTCCATGATGCTCCCAGATTACTTTGACCAGGTTTACTGTCTTGTTCCTTAAGACTTGTTCCCTTCAGTCCTCTATTTGTACGGGCCTCTCTACATACGAGACCCGGTCATCCACTTCAATGACTTCATGATCGAGAATATGACTCGGTCTGGCTCGTATTTCCTCAATATAGAAACATGGAACACGTTATGCACTTGAGACAAATTCGGTGGCAACGCAAGATATGCCAATGTTCAAACTCTTTCCAAGATCTCGAATGGGTTTACAAATCTCGGGTACTTTCCTTTTTTCCCAATCGAGACAGACCTCTCATTGGTGATACTTTCAAAAATACGTGATCTCCCACTTGAAATTCCAACGGCCTACGTCGCCTATCTGATAGCTTTTCTGGCGACTCTGAGCCGTTTTCAACCTGTCCCTTATTACTTTCACCGCCTCAACGGACTACTGAACCAACTCTGGGCCAGTTATACTCCTTTCACCAATCTCGTCGGAGTTCTACAAGCTCTGCCATATAGAGCCTCAAATGGAGCCATTCTGATGCTCTGCCGATAGTTGTTATTGTACGCAAACTTCACCAGATGCAATTGTTCTTCCCATCCACCTTGAGATCTATCACGCATGCTCTCAACATGTCCTCCAACGTCTGAATCGAACTTTCTGTTTGTCCATCGGTTTGCGATGATATGCCGTACTATACCTCAACTCAGTTCTCAATGTAGTTTGCAACACTTTTCCAAAATGTCGCGGTGAAGCAAGGGTCACAGTTCGACGTGACGGTAACTGGTACTCCATATTGACGGACGATTTGCCGTACATATAATTTGACCAGCTTTTCCAAAGCAAAGTCCTTTTATACTGCTATGAAGTGAGCGGATTTGGTCAGTCTGTCGACCACAACCCAGATCGAATCATTTTCCCTTTGACTCCTTGGTAAACCAGTCATGAAGTCCATCGTGACATGTTCCCATTTCCATTCTGGGATCTCCAATGGTTGTAGTAGTCCTCCAGGTTTGCAATATTGTACCTTTACTTGCTGACATGTCAGGCACTTCGCCACGTGTTTGATCACATCCACCTTTATTTCGTTCCACCATTAGTACTGATGTAGGTTCTGATACATCTTCGTTCTACTTGGGTTAATGTTATAACTGCTACGATGCGCTTCTATCAATATCTCTTTCTTTAACTCCTCATTATTTGGCACACACAAACGTCTATTGAACTTTAGGATCCCATCCTCTGACACTTGAAACTCCGGTTTCCTCTACACCATATCCATAATCAAGATCTTTTGAATGTCAGGGTTCTTAGACTGTAATTCCTTGATCCTCAAGTGAATTTTTGGTTCAACTCTTAAGGTGGCTATTAGACTCGAGAGGTGTCCTACCTCTATTTTGAATTTCGAGTCTCTAATCCCCTCTGATAACGTCCATTCCTTAACCATCATATACGCGATGCTCGACTTCCGACTAAGCGCATTCGCTACCGTGTTCGCCTTTCCAGGGTGATACAGAATGTTGTAGTCATAATCCTTCAATAGTTCCATCTAGCGATGTTACCTCATATTCAGCTCCTTTTGAGAGAATAGATATTTCAGACTGATGATCCATATAAATCTGAAACTTTTCACCAACCAGATAATGCCTCTAGATCTTTAGTGCGAACACTATCGCTGCCAGTTCCAAATCATGCATTGGATAGTTTATCTCATGTGGCCTCAGCTGTCGAGATGCATACGCTACCACCCGTCCATGGTGCATCAAGACACATCCCAGACCTCTTAGTGACACATCACTATAGATCTCAATTCTCCAGATCCTGACGATATAGTCAACACTAGAGCAGTCATTAACGTACATTTAAGCTCTTGAAAGCTTTCTTTACACTTGTCCGTCCATTCGAACTTCATCTCCTTTTTTAATAGACGCGTTAAAGGTCTAGTTATCGCAGAAAACTTTTCCACGTAGAGTCTATAGTAACCTACCAGTCCTAAGAAACTTCTCACTTCCATCGTGGTTGTCGGTTTAGGCTACTTTTCAATTCCTTCAATCTTTGACGGATCCACAGCAATTCTTTCTCCAGAAATTATATGTCCAAGGAACACCACTCGATTAAGCCAAAATTCACACTTACTAAACTTGGCATAAAGCAAGTGCTCTTTTAAGGTCCGTAGAATAATACTCAAGTGTTGTTCATGGTTCTCAGAACTTCTCGAGCACACCAATATGTCATCGACGAACACTACCACGAACTGGTGTAGGAACTCCTTGAATAGCCTATTCATCATATCCATGAAGGCAGCAGGAGTATTAGTTAATCCGAACGGCATGATCGTAAACTCATAATGCCCATAACTCGTCCTGAACGTCGTTTTCGGTTTGTCCTCCTTTTTGATCGTCAATCGGTGATAGCCTGTTCTCAAGTCTATCTTGAAGAACACAGATGCTCCTTGCAGTTGATCGAACAAGTCATCTATTCTTGGCAACGGGTACTTGTTCTTGACCGTTACTTGATTCAATTGCCGATAGTCAACGTACAGACGCAGTGACCCGTCTTTCTTCCTTATGAACAATACTAGCGCACCCCATGGTGATGCACTTGGACAGATAAATCATTTATCCAGTAGCTCTTGCATTTTGGACCTTCAATTCTTTCAACTTTGACAATACCATCCTGTAAGGCGCCTTAGAAATTGGTTCTGTCCCAGGGGCCAATTCAATTGCAAACTCCACTTCCCTTTCAGGAGGTAGTCCTGCCAATTCTTGCGGGAAGACATTCGGAAAATCGCATACTACTGGCACGTCCTCAAGTCTTACTTCTTCAACTAACGAATCAGTTACAGAGGCTAGGTACCCTTAGCATCCTTCGTCCATCAACTTAGTTGCTTCTAGCGCCGATATCCAAGGATTTGAGATTCCTCCTCAATTTCCCAAAAACTCAAATCTATGGTGACCCACTAGATTAAATTGGATCACCCTACTTCCACAGTCAATTATGGCCCCATCTTTAACTAATCAGTCCATCCCTACTATCACATCAAAGTCAAACATGGGCAGGACAGCTAGATCAATTAACTCCTCTCTATTACCAAAAGTTATCTTACACCCCTGATATCCTAACGAAATAATTACTTTATCCTTTAGTGGGGTGGCCATATTTAACAACGTTTCTAATGTTTCATATCAATACCAGCCAATGTAACGAATTGCTCAGATACAATCGAATGCGATGCTCTCGGATCAAATAAAGCATATGCAGCATGATCACACAAAGAAATGGTACTTATGATCACGCCGTGCATTCTCCGTTTCTCCTTGCGCCATCGCGTACACTCTTCCTTGAGTTGGCGGTCGATTCAAGTTTCCTTGGGGAGCAGCTATCGCCTATGGTCCAGCCGAGGATCCTTGCTGTTGAAATTGTAGTCCACGATTCTTCCTCAGGCAATGTTTCGCAATATGCCCATTTGCCCACACTCGAAACATGCTCCTGTCTTTCTTGGACACAAACCGTTAGCATGTTCTATCCACAATCTTAATACCTTGTACTACCAGAGGGTGTCGGCTTTCCCAAAATCCTTCAGGTTGGAGGAAAAAACCTTATATTATTCATCATTGGCCTCTTCCGAAGCTCCTATCATCTCGCTTGGGCACGAATCGCGACCCAGATGCGGCGGCTCAATCATTTATGTCTCTTTCGAACTCTTGAGCCATTTCATACATTGCACCATAGTTCCTAAGTCCTGTGGTGATCAGTCGGCTGCGGAGTTCTAGCTTCATCCCTTCCTAGAATTCCTTACCTTATCCCAAGCGTTCTCTATCATCCTTGGAGTAAACTTGGACAGTCTTGCAAATTCTGCTTCGTACTAGTCTACTGTCATCTGCCCTTGACGGAGCCACAGAAATTCCTCAATCTTTCTTTCCCGTGCGGCTTCTGAAAAGTATTTCCATTAAATGCTTCACAAAAGGCCATCCAGTTCGGTAATGTACCTTTAGGGAAGACTCTTTCTTGGGTGGCTTTCTACCAATCATTTGCCATACTTTGAAGCTGGTAAACTGCTAATGAAACCCTTTCTTCTCTTGTATATCCCAATACTTCGAATGTTTTCTCCAGTTGCTCTGTCCAGAGGGAGGCTGCTTCAGGTCCTCCCGTTCCATCAAACTTCGGTGGATGTAACTTCAGAAATTGCTTCACGAGGTGAGGTGCCTGATGACCTACATTGCCAGCAGCATTATTCCCATGGGCTCCATTCACGGTAGCTAAAGAGGCCTCAGCAGCTTGGGTCACAGTGGTAGCTCTTTTTTCAACCTGCATACCTATCAAAGTGCCAACTTCTGCCAGTACTTTCATGATATCCCCAATACTTGGGTTTTTTGCAGCTTGAGCTCCTGCAACTGGAGCACCTGCAGCTTGAGTTCATGAGCCAGACACTCTTCCAAACTTTCTTGGTTTACCTCTGTTGCTCATTTTTCTTAGTCTTACTCACCTAGACCTACTATAATTTCGTCAAGGAATTAAAACCTAAACCATTATTCAAGGCCTAGCAGCACACAACAGAATGCTAAGACATACCATTACAAGCAACAGTCACAGAAAGGCACTAACACTACAATAAAGCTAGGGTTCGGTCTCTTACCTCAGGTCCATACGTACCTGGAACTTAGCATATAATAAACAACACATGGCATCTCAATTCTAGCAACCACATGCGCCAATCAAGAACAGACATGCACTCCCAACCCTAGTCCAACTTAGGGGCCTCTGTATATCTAACTACCCACAAATCATCAGCCTTATCACTCCAAGCCTCAATAATCGCTTATCGAGCTGACCTTGCTCTGATACTACTCTAAACAGGGATATCACGCCCCGAACCCGGTGAACGCGCAACATCCGCCTCCTGCTTATTAAACATCGCCTGTCCAGAACGAATGACGACCCAGGACTCGTGGCAAGCTAAACAATGGCTATCAAATGTGACAGCATAAAGCGCACAACCCCAAACAAAAGCACATTCAGGATAAAGAGATAGAGAATATCAAATTTACATAGCATAACATATAATAGTAAAAGTTCTATACAACCTGGAGGGAAAGTTTATCTTCTGAACCTCAAAAACAACCTAAGTTAGTCATGATAAAAAGGGAATAGGCTAAATCAAAAAGCCACTAGTCTCCATCTATATAATATCAGGGGAAACTACTCGTCCTCGGACAAGGGAAGCTCCTTTGGATTAGGCTCCTTAAATATCGGGGATCCAGGCTCGCGATCTGCCTGCTCAACAAACACGTCATCTGCTCCATTGATCTCCATCACTACATCCCTATCTACGTCCAGCACATCCATAAGCTTATGGTCTACCACTTCGTCTCCAAAAATGGCCACATTTATCAGGCTTGTTGGCCCCATCCAAAAGATCGATACATCTAAACCCTGCAGAGGACTGTACCACAACTCTTGACCCCTCCGGCTGAACCACCCCTTGTATCTATGTGGGATCAAAACGTCATATCCCTCGTCGACCCAGACAATGCAGTTATACCTCTCATACTCAACTCCGTCACGGAAGGATACGAAACTACTTGTGTCTCAATCTCATAAGAGATCTTGTGGCGGGCTTAGGGAATAATCATGTTTATGGTCGAGAGTCTGAAATGGCGATCAGCCACAAAATGTGAGTCGAAACTCAGCAAGCACACGCCTAAACCTAATTTAGAAAGCAGTATAATACTAAATGCCAAAAAATAAGCAATCATATGCATGTTATGACTTTAGATCATACAGATGCAAATGTAGATGCTCAATGATTCACTTGGGATTTCCGGTGACTCACTAGCTCTTCCGAACTAAACCACATCGGTGACTCAATAGCACTTCCGATCCCGACCACGTCATTGACGTCTCAGGCCTGTGCTTCAACCCGTGTCTAAGCACACCGAAGTTGGCACCATTGTTTCTCCAGCTATCCCATGCCGAGCACGTACACGTGCAAATGCAACGACCATGGCTCAATAGCACTGCGATCGACACCTCCTTATCACCCCCGCTTTCTCGATCGCCCCCTAGACACTGCCGGCCGTCCCGCACGGTTCTACGCACTTTGCCAAATGTACATGTCTCATGCCAGTATGCAGATCAATGATGAGTATCACAAAGTCCCCAATTGACTCGTCTTTTTAAATACTCATGCAAGTCAGCTTTGCAACATGCAATTCCCAAGATTATTCACATGAGCACACAATTCACCTCAGCATACATTGAGTATAATAACAAGCATCGCACGTTGCAAAAACTTACATTTCAGGATCCGATTTCCATTCTAAGTCGTCTAGTTTCAAGGGCAAATAATCCGACATACATGGCGAATCCTAGAGTTCATAAAAGGACTGATTTATTCCTATGGCTAGCAGCAATTAATTGACATTCAACGTCTAAGAATTTTAATATTTTTCATCATAAAATTTTGCCTACCAGTCCCTAGCATACCTGATATTCTAAATCAAGTTTAGAATGTGCTCACCTAAAAATCGAGTTCGAGCTCATGGACGGTGAAACGATCATAGCTCGGTTGAATGACGAGCTTGGACGAACGACAGTGGTGAGATAGCTCGCCGAGTGACAATGAGCTCAGGCTAAGACGGCGATGAGCTCGGGCCAAGGACGACGATGAGCTCGGGCCAAGTAGCGATCGAGCTCCGAGCAACGAGAGGATGAAGACGCCAGCAGCAAATTCACATGCAGCCGAGGAAAAATGGGACAAGATAAGATAGCAAGCAGCGAGAGAGTGCAGCAACGATGGGAGCGGTTCGGGCCGAGAGAAGTTAAGCCATTAAAAGAAAAACCAGTTGCAGTAGTTGACCAAAAGAATGAAACACACGTAGCAGCAAGTTGTAGCAGCAACAACAACGGCTAAGAAGCTTCAATCGAGAAGAAGAAAATGAAGATCCAGCAGCTACCAGCTAAGAGGAGTTACAATAGAATGAGCAGAGGGGTAGCAGAGCAGCTCGAGCAGAAGAAAATGGAGCTCACGAACAGGATGCAGCAAGCAACCGAGGTGATGAAGGACCAACGGCAATACAGCAAACCAAGCAGCACACTGGCACAAAAAGAAGCAGAACAAAGAGGAGCAATAGCAGAAAATTTTCAGTCGAGAGGAATTAGATGAAGGCGTAGCAACAGTATAGATAAGCAGCAGCTGAAGACTCACGCAACCGAAGGAAGAGAAGTTGCAGCAGCAACTAACCAAGATAGCAGCTGCAAATGGGACAATAGAGGAGCAATGACAGCAGCAACAAGCTGACGCGAGAAGAACCAGCCGAGAGAATGAATGAAGAGCAGCAAGCACTGCAGTGCAGCAGAAACTCAGCAGAGATTAGCTGAGAGGATGTCCAAGGAAGAGGAACGAAGAAGAAAGAAAAGGAGAGCCAGCTGCAGCAATTTCTCCACGTGAATAGCAATAGTTAGTGGACTCTAATCATGAAGTTTTTTCTCACTTGCATGGGGATGAGCTCAGCCGAGATAGTGGAGTAGAGCAGCTAAAATTTCCTCCAAAGAAGGAGTCCCAGCTTAGGTTTTGAAAAGAAGAAGTAGTAGTGGAAAATTAAGAGGCACGTGGGTTGTTGGGGTGAGATTTCAGCCAAAGATTGGAGAGGGAAAGTGGCAAAGTACACGTGGGGTTCAGTGGAGACAGGCTACAATTTTAGCTAGGGAGAAGGAGTTCATTGAATGTGAGGCGGAAAATGGGTCCATAAATTTTATTTCTCTTGTTTTCACGTACATTGAGGGACGTCACAACCAGATCAGTTAGGGCCAAAGTCAAATCATATTGTAACAATATACAAACACTATTTATAAGCATATATGTCTCTTGGTTTGGACGTTAGTTTGGTATGTACTGGGCATCATTTTAGGGCATGTTGGTATTAATTCTATTTTCGAGACATTTGTGAATAGAAATGATTTTTCCAATTCTGTTCTAGAAAATAGTTTCTGAGCAAAAGAATGGGTTTTGGCAACAACACAAAATTTCTATTCCCCGAATAAGAAAAAGAAAAGAATGCATTTGGTATGACCCTAAATTTTTTTTCCCTAGACTTTTTATTTAATTATAAATATGTGTGGAGGCAGCGAGGACTAGTGGTGGTGGAGGCCGCAGAGGCCGTCGACGACAAGCGGCGGCAATGACCAGGCGACGATAGTAGTGTGGAGATTGACGGTAGACTCGTGGTTTAAAGACAAGTATTAGTTATACTGAGCTTATTTTTCTAAATGACTGTTATAAATATATTGATGTGGATGTATCATCCTTTCACCTCCTCTATTATTATTCTAACCTCTTTTACCTTTTCATTTCCTCCATTATTGATATAACCGCTTCTACCTTTTCACTTCTCCCATTATTTTGTAACCTCTTCATCTTTTCTTCTCCTCCTTGTAATATACATAACCATTCATGTATCCTCTATCCTATAAATAGAGTCTTTGTAAACTTGTTGGATAAGTGAATAAGAGTTAACGTTTGCTCCCACTTCTCTCTTACTCTTACTTTCTCTCATTATATTTTGAGTTGATTTTATATTTTTGAGTTGTTTCCAAGGGTCACCATTTATTTCACAAAATTTTTCTTTTTTTTGAGGGGGGTTTTTTCTTGAAATTGTTTCATAGAACAAAGAAGCAACTTTTTTTTTTTTATTGGCATCTCATTTATGTTCTTGGGAACAGATTTGTTCCCAAGAACAAAAAATTACCAAATAGATTTTTGTTGTTTTTTTTCTGATCCTAGATACAAAAGAACATGAATGTAAATTCTCTATTCTATTCAGATATCAACATCAATATCAATATCACCTTTATCTTAACTAGTTGAGGTAGGCTGACGTAGTGCAAATTGTAATAGAAAATGATAATACGTAAAGTGTAATAGGAAATCTCAAATTCGATATTAATATTCTATCCCACCAAATATGAATAAACAACCTTTTTATATGAGGTGTTAACTCTTACCCTACTAGGACTTTAATGGCAATCCTAAAATTACAAAATCGCCACTAGTAGTTTAAAAACCCAAAAATTAAAAATTAAAAAAATCCAACTAAACAATCCCGAATCGTCAAAATTCATTATTAGTCACGGCCAAAGGCATGAGTATTGATTAGGAGGCCATTTCGCTTCAATCAATCGAATTTAAGTTCCAAAATCATCAACTTCCAAGTCCGATAGTCCTAAGTACATCATTCTCCCTTTAAATTCCGTTGGGATTTTGCCTATCCAATCAGTCCAAAAACCACTGCTAATACTCTCTACATCATTCTCATCACCTGATGTAGCGCAAAGTGTAAAAGGAAACAATAATACGCAAAGCTAATAGGAAATCTCAAAATTCAATATCAATATTCTATCCCACTCAAACATGAATAAACAACTTTTATATGAGGTGTTAACCCTAACCCTATTAGGACTCTAAATAGTAATCCCAAAATTACAAAATTGCCATTAGTATTAAAAACCAAATAATAAATAAAAAAAATCTAACTAAACAACCCGAATATCAAAATTCATCATTAATCACGGCCAAAGGCGTGAGTACTGATCAGGAGGCTATTTTTCTTCAACCGACCGAGTTTGAGTTCCCAAAGTTTCCAACTTCCGAGTCTTACGGTCCTAGATGCATTATTCTCCCTTCGACTTTCATTGGGATTTTCGCCTATCCAATCGGTCAAAAATGCATTGATAATACTCTCCACGTCATAGGCGGTCTATTCTATCAGACGCCCCTCCCCCCAAAAAAAAAACCTCTATTCTATCTTCCAACTTCCCTAAAAACTGCTTTCTATCTCTCTCACTCTCTCCCTCCATTCCTTTTCTAGTTAACGCAATGGATTCATCTTCGAATCGCGCAAATTACCATACAAAAGAAGCAACCGTAATTATGATCCACAACTTATTATAGACAATGTAGGTTAGCCCAAATCGTCTCGTTTGATTAACTTCGTACTCGAACATAAAACAAGCATGCTTACTTGACTTGGAAATCGAATGCTCTCGACGCGAAAATTCAGCGTGCGGGAAATTGGAGACGATTCGGTCGAAAGATTTTTCTTTGAGAATTGGGCGTTGGGTCAATGGTATGGACGTCTACTCCGTGCAGGACAGCGAACCGGAACCATCCAGTCTGTCCAAATTACTGCCGCTCCACGAAGCAACATCTTCAAGGACTCTTTTCGATCAATTCATATGGAAATTAGAAAGAATAGATTGAACAATACAAAATTAAGTTAAACCGGTCAAGATTATGCTCGATGAATAAGGTTTCATGTAGAAAAAAGAAAGTTCAACAACGTCAAACCATCCTCACTTTCTTCACACGGACGTCCTCGTCATGTAACTTACCTCCTTGTTTCATAGAATTGCTCCGCGACAAAATATCTTTCACCGAAATTCATTTTTTGATTTTTAAATGTGATAAAAGGTTTTGTGATGATCTTGGATAGAAGAGTCCTAGATAGTTAAAAATCAACACATGAAATTTGCAAAAATTCCAATAAAATTACACAAATGTTGTCTCAACCAGAGTTTAACTCCATGGAGAGACTTCGTCATACAAACCAAAAGGAATCGATACAGATGAATTTGAAAGAAAATATACAAACGTATACCAAACCAAAGTTTGACTTGATGGATCGGCTCAATGGTACAATTTCTCTCAATGAACAATGAATCAACGCACCTAAAATAGTGCCGTAGTTTGACTCAATGACAAAGTCTTGAACACGCTTTGATAATACACCAAGTTCGACTCAATGATACAGTATTTAGGATAAAGATAAATGCTGAAATTTCACTCAACGATGAGAATCTGAGAGCTACAACTAAGAAAAGTAAGTACAATGCGATAAGTAAAGATAAGATAAATTTGTTGATTTTGTTGGGAGGCTCTCTTGTGGTTCTCTAGTGGTATTTATAATGATTGAGGAGTAACTGTCTTCATCAATTGTGGTTTTAGCACGCCAATAGCTACCACATTCACCATCTTTCATAGACCTTTTTGACTAGGTCTTCAAACAGTTATTTAGCATTAGGTAACAGTCCACACCCCAGTCTTAATTTTTACCCTCCTTACTTGGGCAAGTCATGTCTGCATTCTCCCACTCCTTGGCTTTTGAGTTAAAATCCTAGTAACTGTAAATAGGTGCATGGGCTAACCCTCTTTTGCATGTCTTCCGTATTTTACAAACTCTTGGACCCTATTTTAGGAACTTACTCCATTTTTATTTGTCTAAAAACTGCTTTTCCTGCCAAGATTCAAGGGAATATTTTCTTCTTCTTTGGCGCCCTTAAAAATTTATTAAATCTTTAACGAGATTTCCTTTCATTAGCATCCATGTTAACAGCTTAAACTTATCTATCTACCTTTGTTATGTTCTACAACATGGCATTATCTTTGCTACTTGAGCAAGTGATATTTCTCATGATAGTATTGATATTTTGCTTGTCACCTCCCATCAATTGGCACTTATCAGTACTCTTATGTGTTTCTGCATGTGCCCCCTTCGTACTCTGTCAATACTCCTCACTTATTTATCACATGTGTCGATTTCTCAAGTTTTAAGCACGTGTTTTGATTTTCCAAATGCACGGCACACGTCTCAACATTAATTATTTTGAGTGCCAACATATGCCCCATTTCAAAAGAATTAAAAGGATTTTGAATTCTTTTAAATCATACCTCCATCCTGCAGGGACTCTTCTTGGCAAACTTTGCATGTTGTTTCGTATCATGTGTGTCTGATGGTTTAGTTGCAATCCCGTAATTCTTTGCCACGTCACCTGATCTGCTCGCGATTCTCAAGTCTTTTGTAATCATAACTTTCTCGGATCATTACCTCTTGGGTTTCAACTTCAAGGGGATAAAAATTTGAACCTTTTCATTCCTTTCTCGTGTTTCTTAACCCTCAACCCTTTTTCACTACTCTAAACTGTCGAACTTATTATATGATAATAAGAATTTTTGCGCATGCTTTGACATTTTATCTTAATATAAAACAGTGCGTATGTGCAGATATTATGGATAAAAGACAGTTTCTTATGATCTGTTCACAGATTTATGAAGCTGAGATAAACTAACGAATTTAAATATTGACTATTTTTTTCCATTTGAAGGGAAAAATAAGTCATTCCAAGACTCAAACACAAGAAAAAAAAAATTAATTATCCCCTCCCTCATGTGGGCGAGTCATGTATAATCAATCTTGGACACTGTTGAGATGCACATGTGTATTGTGTTAGAGAAGTCCTGCATCGGATAATTATTATGGTGTTGCAAAGTTAATATTTCCAATTAGACCATAACTCAAATATTGGAGTGAAGATAGATCAAACTAAATATATCCACGAGCTTGGATTTGGGCTCCTTCTGGCGATTTTGCTCTACACACTCCCAACAAACACCACTCAATCGGCTCACATAATAAACCCTTTTTCGTAGGAAAAAATTCATGGAAACTACTGGTTCTAGTTTCATTGTCCAAATATGCGTAAAAATAAGTTAATCCATTCCTGGCTAGATTGCAAAATTAAAGCTTCCTTTTAAGTACTGCTGGAGATAACTGATTAGAAGTTAGAACTACACCACCATATCTACTACCATCGTGATCATTTCGCTTGATCACACTCAACAAGATCAGCCGAGCTCAAGTTAAGCAGAGCATAACGAATGCAATGCACTCAGTGGCATCACGTTAAAGTAGGATGGCACTTTTAAGTCGAGGCTTCTCCGACTGGAAAGTATGCCAACACTTTTCCTAAACTCGTAAGCGAGCGCCTCTCCGACTGGGAAAGTATGGTAACACTTTGCGCCCGATCCTCTCGGTTGACATACCCTACGTAATCCCGCGCGGAGAACCGTGCTTCCTTGACCAAGAACAGGCCTTGTTCCTCGGCCAGCTTCTCGATTCCCACTCGCTGTATGGATGACCCATCTTGTGCGTCATGTGAATCTCCCCGTCCTCCGCCAGCATCGCTTTCGCGTCCTTCAGGAAGCTCTCATCAGGGACAGGAGTATCGAAAAAAAAAGAAAGGGAGGGGGGGGG
>JAGVVM010012063.1:0-18171 GCA_019149425.1 Psidium friedrichsthalianum
GGAAACTCCAAACAATCACTAAAATAATAGGGATAGATAAGTAGAACAACAAATCAATCAACAGCCAGCTCAGCAAAAGACTACCATTTTCATTAGTAGATAATAGTTAACCCTACCGAAGCTATAGCTTATACAACCTCATACTTCGGGGTGGCTTCCTAAGACCAGCAAAAAGACAATAGGTCAGGACAGGGTTAATTCATATCTACTCCAAAAGAGGGGTCATGGCGCCCTCGGCATCCTCTGCATTTCTCCAAAGTTACGGACCTGAAAAATGTTTATCAACGACAGGTGAGATATAAATATCTCTGTGAGTCAACGCCTAAGTCCAACTAGGGCATTGATTCACTCAGGTAACCTAAACAGGCATGACGACATAGAAGTAATTTAACTGTCAATCACATGCAACTTACCCGTCTTGATCCACACAATGCAATAACCAGAATACACATCAAACTCTCAAGCATTATGCAACATGCGATTTCCAGTTATTAACGGGCATTTGGCCCTGGCACACTAGACAGTTGGGGCCCAGCACACTAGGCATTGGTGCTCTTCCGGAATAACCGGGCTTCGTCCCCCTCCGTCGGCGACGGCAACCAATAATTCGTGTTATTCCGATCGACACGGCACAGATATATCAGGCATTCCTGTAAGGACTTCGGTCCGTCACAAGCTGCGACCGGCATCTGATTAATCTGACGTCACAGACTATCGTGTTTCCAATAAGTCGTGTGGTTCCGATTGACACGGCACGAACTTATCAGGTGTCGTTCCCGAGACACCCCCGAGTAACGATATCCAATATGTGACCACATAAGCACGCCAAACAACTAATTCAGTTATTATCTTTGCATTTAATTAAAATGCACACACGATCGTGCTCAAATTCGGCTCAAGACCATTTTCTCTTTCATGCTCAAATAAGAATTTTGACTTTGCACGCGGTCACATACATAACTATCCATTAAATCACCCAAGAATAAATCAACAATAACAAGCAGATAAATAAATAATTAATCGCGAATTAGAAAATCAACAAATATTCATCCATCGATAGTTTAATAAAGTTAATTAACAAATTCGTCGCAAATAATTATCAAAATAATAATAATTAATAATTTGTACCACGATTAATTGAAACACTATAATTAATTAATCAAATATTAATTAATTAATTTCGTCCGAATTAATTAATTAAAAATAATAATAATTAACCCAAGAATAATAATAATTATTGTTTTTAGCCCAAAATAATTGATTAAATTTTTAATCAATCCACAAATAATTAACTAAATTTTTATACGTCTATCAACGTAAATAATTATTAATTTAATAATAATAATCATGGATAATTAAAGCATCAAAATTAAATTAACCAAACATTAATTAATTAATTCGTCCAAATTAATTAATTAATTAATAATAATAAACTCAAGAATAATAATTATTATTATTTACCAATCCAAAAATAATTAAATAAATTTTTAATCAATCCAAAAATTAATTACTTAAATTTAAGTAATCTCGGCCCGCCTTAAACAATAATTCGCTTGCAATATAAACCTGCCAATTTAGCCTAACTATCCTAACTGCGTCATTTAACCTAACCAGGAGCACTAACTTAAACCGATCGCGGTTAACTAATTAAACTAATACAAATTTAATCTAAACTAACCTAAATGTAATTAATGACCTAATCGGAGAGTAGGGTTAACTCACCCAAAATCAAACGACGACGACGCACGGCGGCGGACGACGGTGACCGGCGGCGGTGACGACGACGACGACGCGTCGACGACGAGCTGGATGTTTGGAGTTACTGGCCACAGATCCACAGCGGCCGATGGAAGCACGCGACGGCTCACGGGGTAAAGGAGGAGGATAACGCGGCGGTTCACGAGACTGAACGGAGGAGAGAGAGGGAGTGGGTCTCGACGTGGTGGGAACGAGGTCGAGGTGGTGGAGGTCAGGCGAGCAAAAGGGCGACGAGATCGGGGACGTTTCGTGCGGCTCGCGGGAAGGCTGCTACGACGGGCAGCCAGCAAGCTCGGCCGGCGAGGTGACAGTGGAAGGGGGGTGGTGAGACGCAGGAGGCGTTGGTCGATCTCAAGCTCAGATGGGCTCGTGGCAATGGAAGAAGAGCGGCAACAAAACTTCGATCGAAAACTGAAGAAGAAAAAGAAAAGGAGAAGAAGAAGAACCACGCACGCGTAGAGGGCAAAGGCTCTCGGCCGAATAGGAAAAGCAAGAGAAGAGAGAGAGAAAAGGGGAAAAATCCAAGAAGAAGAAGGTGGGTGGTGGAGTGACGTGAGGAAGTCAGGGTAGGTTTTTTGCAGCTAGGGAAATTATTACATGGCAGAAAAAGGAGAAGAAAGGGAGAGAGAGAGAGAGAGAGAGAGAGAGAGAGAGAGAGAGAGAGAGAGAGAGAGAGAGGAAAGTGACGTTGGGGATTAGTGGGGAAAAAGTGAGTTGACTGGTCAAAAGGGAGTGGGGCATCACAAGACAATCAGCGAGGTTCTGGGAAGGCGTTGGCTGATAAAATTAAGGAGTTGGCTATGGCGTTGAGTAAGTGGAGTACAGAAAGATTTTCAAATGCCTCAAAACAGACTGCTTTCCTCCATGTGAAGCTTACTTCCATTACAAACAACACAGAAAGGGCTGGAAGCACAGGGGCATCTCGGCTTATAGTGGAAAAAATAGAGAAATTATGGAGGCAAGAAGAACTGTATTGGAGCATGAGATCCAGATTGACAAGCTTAAGTGGGGTGACAAAAATACAAAATTCTTTCACGCCTCGATGATTCAAAGAAGGCAAAGAAACACAATTGGCGTAGGAACCCAGGTGAGTTGAAGAACTATATTTTTTGAATTCTATTACTCTCTATGTGACTCGGTGGGCCCCAAGAACTTCCAAACTATCATCGATGTGTGCCCGAGCATAGTTGGGGGTGATATGAATCTCTCCTTGATAGCAACCCGTTACTCTGGAGGAAGTCAAGAATGCAGTTTTTCAAACGGAACCATCTAAGGCACCCGGTCCATATGGCTTTCATGGGCACTTCTACCATCATCACTGGGAACTATTGCAGCAAGACTCACGAACCATGGTCAGAAATTTCTTTTCCACAGGTACCTTTATCCTGCCTTGACTAGAACTTTCATCTCTCTTATCCCAAAGTGTCTAACCCAGAAAGTATATCTCAATTTAGGCCGATAAGCCTTTGTAATTTCAACTACGTACAGGACAATATCAAAGGTTATGGCAAATCACCTAAAACCTTGGCTTCTTGACATCACTACTTTGAAACAAAGCGCTTTTATATGGGGTAGACAAATTCAAATAATATATTTGTGGTTTAGGAAGTAATCCATCAATTGATGGTCCGAAAGAAAACAAAAAAGTTTCAGGCTCTATTGAAGCTAGATAAGCAAAAAGCTTATAATCGAGTGGAGTGGGACTTCTTGTACGCTTACATGTCTAAAATGGGGTTCTGTGATGATTGAGTTTCCTTGGTTAGATAGTGCATTTCAATCGTGACATTTAGTGTGAAGGTGAATTGGGAAAACTTCCTTTTTTCTGACCATCCCGTGGAATAAAGTATGGCGACCCTTTGTCTCCATACTTGTTTATCATAACGGCAAATGTACTCTCAAATCTTTTGAAAGAGGCGACCGAAGAAGGAAGTTTAAAAGGGATTAAGCTTAATAGGAATTGCCCTACTCTATCCCACTTACTATTTGCCGATGATGCCCTCTTCTTCCTTGATGGGACGATTTGGGAATGTCATAACTTGGCTAATGTTCTCAATCAGTATTGCTTTGCCTCGGGCCAGACAATCGACTTCAACAAATTAGTAGTATATTTCAATGCTGGTTGCCCGCTAAGTTTGAAGGAAAATATAGTGAGTTCTCTGAGAGTGCCCATTAACGAGAAGACTGGAAGTATTTAGGCATTCCGTCAGATTGGGGAGTTTTGAAAAAAAGAAAATGCTTGCCTAGATTCTTGCAAGAGTGGATATGAAACTTTGGCGATGAAAGGAAAATTTGATTTCAAGCTTGGCAAGAAGACTCTTATTGAAACAGTGGTGCAAGCATCGCCTTAGTTTGCTATGTCTATATTTAATATTCCCATCTCCATTTGCCAAGCCATTGAGAGGAAGATAGCATCCTTCTGGTGGAACCAAAGTAACAAATCTAAGTCAGGAGTACGCTCGAAGAGTTGGGCAGTTTTGAAAACCAAGAAGGATAAAGATACCGAATTAGTAAAATGCAAATACACATTAAGGACTAAGAGGGACATACCTGATTATGAAAATTTAGATTTACTATAGGACCACCAATATTGCTAGGATAAAAGGCACTTTGAATCTGACTTGAATTACTCGAATAATCTAGGAAATGACTTTCATCATATGTCGCTTGGACAACCAACTCCATATTACAAAGTAATAAATATGTTAATTGGCATCATGTAGCATAAGCGAAAAATTTAACTAATCATATTAACTAAAACAATTTCACTTACCTTGATTTTCTATTTGCATTGGGGCTATTCCTTTCTTAGATTTTTTCTTTCTTTTTTTTTTTTTTCTCACTTGAGCTTTTAAGCCTTCCATAAATTGTTCCCTTTCCTTTCCTCCGAAGGGGGTCCAATACCGAAATATCACACAAGGAAGCCTCATTATCTTCATCATCATCATCACTAGCATCAGCAGTCACAACCTCACATGATTTGTAAGATGAAATTTCAGCCTTCGCTTTTCTCAAGTTCTTCCTCGCTATTCTCATAGTATTTACATCTTCCACTCCCAACCTCATCACTTTAGAAGATTCTTGCATTAATGTGGAAAATCGATTAAATTTAGATTGACCTAGTGACATTTCTTTATATTCATCATTCACAATCCCTTGTTTGGCATCCTTAGTGCATCTTTTCGAAGTATAGGAAGAAGGAATTTCCTTAACCGATATGTTCCTATTTAACACGTGCAAGGCATGGCGACACAACCATCCTTTTGATTCAAATAATTTGCATTCATAAGAAACTGAAAAGTCTGCAGCATTAAATCTGACAACATTTTCATGATGATCCCTCCACGCTTGAGAGTATATACATAATCCAATCCATCAAATGTAGTACTTGAAATCTATTAGGAGAAACTTTGCAAAAATTCTTCGTTGAACCTTTTAAAAGTGGTTCGGGTATACAATGAAGCAGCATGCATCAAGATCCCATTATCCGAAACCTGGAACTTGGGCTTCCCACAAGAACTGTAATCATGTTGACTTTAAATTTCTCTCAGCTGTTTTAGTTGTTCTTCATAGTGGTGGACAAATTCTACAAGGGTCAATGTCTTGGTCGACATAAGTTGGAAGACATTATTAGTGCTCTCACTCCTTTGGCTTGATGTTACCCCATGTAAAAGTATCGCGACCAAAAGCTAAACTCCATTTATGTCTAGTGTCATATAATCTTTGAAGCTAATTGTTATTCTTGGTACCCCACTCCTCTTCCATTTCTCCATGTAGATTCAAATTCATCCTTTGATCTGCACCTACACATAAGCACAAAGAAATATTTGTCCTTAAAATCCGGTTCCTTGTAAAGATGTGAAATGTTTTGATTGGCATTTTTCCCAATGTGCCAAGTGCATAAATGATATTGTGTATTCAGAAACACCATTTTAATGGCTTCTGCCATGGCTTGGTCTCGATAATTGAATATGGTTTTGGGAGCCTTATTTCCCTTAGACTTCAAAACGCCTCAAATAACCAGGTGAATGAATCCGCAGTCTCATCCAACAAAAATGCATAGCCGAACAGAGTATTCTTCGAATGGTGATTAAACCCAACAAAAGGTGCACATATTATGTTATATTTGTTGGGATAAGTGGTATCAAACACCAAGACATCACTGAAATAATCGTAATCAAATTTGGACAAGCTATCTCTCCAAAATAAATTTGTCATTCTACCATATTGATCTACCTGTATAGCGTATGAAAACATTGGGTTTTGTTGTTGCATGCAATGAAAATGATTCAAAAGGCTTTAACAATCTCCCCCACTTATACCATTGGTTTTTTCCCTTTGCAATAAATTTTGAGAATCACGCAAGATGATGTTGACACCTAAATTTTGATTTTTCTTTAATAATTTATTTTGCATAAAAATATGGAGTTAAAATTTTAATTTCTACCAAAATAATAATAATAATTCATCATTCATGTTTAATTTTTGTCAATTATGCATTGCGTTTTTATCATTTGAACCGATGGCAGGAAAGGAGCAAAAATTGATGAACATTTGCACCAAGCTCAATAATGCAAATTTGGCCAAGCCCTTTACTTTTGAATAATAGCCAAAACACGTAGGGCATGATGGGCACGATATCCTCAATGGACGGTTAAGGTGGAAACAAAAATCAATTTTTATGGAAGCTAATAGGGAAGTGATGTGACATCCCGAAATTCGGACAATTATAAGATGAATGAATTTGGATTTTTGGGATTAAGAGACAAATATTGGACATCGCCTCGAAAGGCTCGAAATTGGCCGATTGGTTCCAGAGTGCCGAGAAGAAAGGCAGTAAATTGGAAATGACCGTTTCGCCCCGCCGATTTTCTTTAGACTCCCTAGACAGTGGGTAGTGGAATTTTAGTGAGATTTGAATTCCAATCTAGTGCGATCTCTTGACCAATTCCGTTCGCGCTTGAACCCCAATTTGTCCAGTTTGAGTCCGATCAGTCCCAATTTGCACGAATCTCGAGAAATGTCTCGTCAAATATCAAATCAATCACTTCAATCGCGTCAATCGACCATCGGTCACCATCAGTCAAACTTTTGACCGGTCAACCCGTGAATAGTGCCGGTCAACTCGTGAATAGTATTTTTCAATAATTGGAAGATATTTTCTCTCTCTTCTCTCTCTCTCTCTTCATTTGGCCAGCCAACATTCTCTCTCTATCTCAAAAATTTCGTGGCTCATCCTCTCTCTAATCTCTTTCTCATTTTCTCTCGGTTTTGGTCCACCGGAGCTCCGCTGTTCACCGCCCGTTTCGCCGCCCAAACGTCGTCAGCTTGAGACGCCCTTTTAACCTCACCTTCACCTATCTCTCTAGAAGTTCTCCACCAAAAATCAGCTCAAGATGAGCCCTGGAACCCCCTCAAACAGAGCCAAAAACCGGACCCTGCACAGGCTGAATCCCAGTTTTCTGCTGCTAACTTCAACTGGCCGCCGACGAAAATCCGACCGTTGGATCGTCGTGATTTTCGGGTATGTTGTATTTCTATCTCTTGTGGTTCTAACCCAACTTGAATCACCTCGATCGGAGGTCGTTTGACCTTTCAAATATGCTTTCTCGTATCAGTCGACGAATCTGTCTTTTGCTGCTCGAATTTCGTATCTTGTTCATGTTGAAGTATCTTGACTCCAGCAGCCTCTAGGACTCATTTTTAGGTTCAAATATTGATTTTTTAGCATTTTTTCATTCTGTTCCAGCCTCTGCAAAGTTCGGTTCACCTTAGATCATCGCGATCTAACGTCGATTTCCAAATCCGTTTGCTGCCACCGGCTGTCCGCCTCTGTTCCAGCTTGTTTCCCTGGCTTGTTGGCCTTATTTAGGTAAGTTTTACTTCTAAATCTTGAGTAGGGCATTGGATTATTCATGGATTAGCTCTATGATGCGATTAGAGGTAGTTCGGTTCACAAATTTGTCTGGTTTAGAGATATTTGTGAAAATCGATTCTGTGGGTGTGCTGGATGCACTGTGTAGCCTCGAGAAATTGCTTTTCTTGATAGTTAGACCGACGTTTGGTAGGCTCGGGTGGCGTGTGTCGAAGTCGAGATAAGTTAGAATGCCAATTGGAGCAATTCCGACGGAATCGGAACAGATTAGGCAAAGTGATTAGCTTAGATATTATAATAAGACGTGACGATTGTGTTTTGAGCATGCATTCGTATGCACTTTATTTATTTGCTATGATATGATAGAATTGCATGCTTAGGGTTCGATCTGAGAGTATCTGGTATCCTGAGCGAGATTTAGAGGGCGAACTTGCTGAGCTGTTAGCTCACCCCTGCTTGGGGATCATCTTTTCAGATGTGTAGGTTTGGCATTGGATCAAATGATGGAGACGTTGAAGACAATGGATGGTGCCATTAAGAAGAGGGCGAGTGTTGTTGGTCGTGCTTTTCCCTTGCTCAATTGTGGTCAGGGATATTGTATTGCTTCCGCTATTTGGATCGTTAGGTCGGCGACAGGTTCCTGGGATGTCGCGCGTTTATTATCGACCTTCGATCGTCGTGCAGATGTCGCGCGCTCGTGGAGGTTCGGGGCGTGACAAGTGAAGAGGATTATTTTGCAAGAAAGGAAAGAGATATGGGCAGATGCACTAACGTTCAAAAGTATTTTAAAAAAAAAGCCTATCAAATTGGACTCATCCACTGGCATTATCTTGTGAACAAATCTGGTAGGCTGTAAAACACTGCTATTGACACCTGATTTTTAATCATCTTTTCTCTTTTAAAATAAATAAAAAATTCATAAAAATTCATAAAATTAAAAAATAAACTTTGAGGACCTTGGCCAAGCCTAGGGAACCAATTTTGAACAAAAAATGATTTTTCATATTTTTGGTATTTTTCAGCATTTTTATTTTCGAAAATTAATAGAAAATCCATAAAAATTCATAAAATTAAAAAATCAACTTTGGAGACCTTGGCCAAGCCTAGGGAACCAATTTTGACCAAAAAATGATTTTTTTTTTTCATATTTTCAGTATTTTTTAATATTTTTCAGAAATTAGGAAAATATTTGAAAATAAAATTGCACTTGAGGCCACAAAAATATAAAAAAAATAGTCAGTATTTTTATTTTAATTTTCTCTTCATTTTGGCCAAAGAAAATCTGCAAAAATTAAGCTGGAATCGAGAATTACTTTATTAATCTCATTTTCAGATTAATTGAAAAAATTGTAGAAAATTCATTTTAGCTCTGTAATTTTCTATTTTTACATTTCTGGAGTCGTGACATTGTCTTCTAATAGTCCAAATTTTTCAATGGCCTGATGGTGTATTTTTCGTTATTACGTTCGGTTTTTCGAATTCAATTCATCATTTGCGCTTTTTCTCGAAATGCTGGCTGAGGAATAGAAATGACTCTTTGAGTTTTTGTGAAGTTGGAAAAGTTGGCCAACGTTTTAATTATGGGGTAAAATGCAGGCCAGAACGAGTGTGGCCTCTCAAAAGAGAACATGAAGAGTGCAAAGTACTTGTTCATCTTTGGAGATTTCCAACGGTACAATTTTCTTCAGATGTCTCCTGCATTAAAATGCCAAGAAAGCAATCCATTACAGTTGATGGCGATCCTCTCCTACATCTACGCTCGTAAAGCCGATATAGTTCTGAGAGGATACTATGAATGGAACTCGCACCGCGGCCTCCAGGTCCTCGATCAAGTTTTTCCAAAGGATGCAGCAGTACAACCTTCCCTGGTAATAGTTTATTTTGGTGGCAATGATTCAATGGGGCCTCACTCATCTCGCCTTGGCCCATGTGTACCTCTTCATGAATATGTTGAAAACATGAGAACAATGCGGGCTGGTACGCACGAACGAGTGGGGGCCAAATTTATTCGAAAGCATGCTTAGAGACCGAGAATATTGCGGGAGGCCACTTGATTGGGAATAGACTCCCATATGGAGGGGGGCCCTCCACAATTCGGATGAGACATGAGAAGGGGCAAAAGAAAAGGAAAAATGAAGCTGATTTCTTTCTCACATGGCAAAAGTTGTACGAAAGGAAGGTGCTGGGGCTCTTCTTTTCGGGGGCAGGCCATGAAGTTGCAGGCAGAGGTGGCCACGGGCTGGTTCTGGCTCGGAACCAACCCAGAACCTGCCCGGGTCAAACTCGGAACCGGCCCGATCAATGAGTCGATTCATTACGAACCTGAACCGGCCCGTGTGGCACGGGTCGGTTCAGGGTTATTAATTTTGCAAATCGGCCTTGGCCCAAACAGTGGGCCCAAACGGCTATATAGCCATTTTTTTAATTATTAAATAATCATAACCATTATAAATACCCATCTTTACCTTTTATTTTTCCTCACAATTTCTCTCAAATTCTCCCATTTCTCAAATTCTCTTAAATTCGCTCAATTTAGCTAGTTTTCTTCCGCTCAATTCTCTCAAAAAATGGCTAGTGGAAGAGGAAAAAGCCCGATAATTCCCGAATAATCCAATTATTCTCATGATCCTCGTGAGTATGCACATTGGGGATACGATGACGAAGATGATATCAACGTTATTCCTAATGTCGAGCACATCCCGACGCAAGAAAGTCTACAACCAACTACCAATACCGAAGAAGCGTCAACAACAAAAGAAATGGGTCGAGGGGGTGCATCCATCATATGGTAACACTTCACCAAGCAACGTTTAGAAGGTAATGACTACAATCTCATATGTAAGTATTGTAAAAAAATATACAGATTTACAAGTGGAAGTGGCCATGGAACATATCGACGACATCTTGCGTCAAAACATCTAACGGAATTCGGGATTGACACGAGGCAACAACAAATTCCCAAGTTTGTCGATTCTAACACTTCTAATTTATTTCGTTACGATAGAAATAATTATGAGCAAGAATTAGCTAAATTTGCTGCCGTTGAACATTTATCGTTTAATTTTGGTGAAAATTTTGGTTTTAATACTTTTGTACAAAATGCATGTACTCCACAAGCAAAACCCGTTTCGAGAAATATACTTAAACGCCAAATGTTTAAACTTTATAAAAAAGGAAAATATGATTTGAGAAATTTTTTTGCATTTTTCAATGGACGTGTGCATATAGGTAGCGACATTTGGAGTGATCTTTGGCAAACTTATTATTATATGGGTATTACATGTCATTGGATAGACGATGATTGGAACATTCAAAAAAGAATTATTGTATTTCGAGTTTTTGATGAAACGCATACGGCACATAATATTTATAGAATAATTAAGCAAGTTTTAGAAGAATATTTATTGGTTAATAAAATTTTTTCAATTGGTTTTGATAATGCCTCGTCAAATACTGCTTCTATTCGCGAGTTAGAAATGATTTGTAAACCCGCTTTTGGTGGAAATTTTTTTCACATTAGTTGTGCTTGCCATGTTTTAAATTTATGCATACAAGATGGTTTACGAACTCTTGAAATTTGTCTCCGTCCAATAAAAATAGAAATTCAATATTTATGGAAACATCCCCAAGTTATGAGAGAATGGGGTAGATTTTGTAAACAAAATGGAAGAAAACCAAAAAAATTTTCAAGAGATGTTCCAAATTGTTGAAATTCTACATACGAGTTGCTTAATCAATCTTTTTTATATAAAGATATTATGTACATTTTTTGCGAATCATGTTTCTCAAAATAATTTATACCCACAAGAGTGGGACATTTGTAAAAGAATTTTAGATTTATTAAAATTTTTTAATAATGCAACTTATACTTTATCCATTGTTTATTATCCTACTACACATTTATTTTTAACAGAGTGTGTACATATTGCTAGTATTTTTGAAGAAAATGAAGACGATAATCAATTAGGTCCAACTATTATAGCAATGTGAACGAAATAGATGCAATATTATACCAAAATTCCTATTATCTATTTGGTTGCTTGTGTTTTGGATCCACGTATGAAAATGGATGGCTTACTTGATGATTTGAATTCATACTATGAATGTTTGCATTTGACTGAAACCGTGAATATTAGAGATATAGAAAAAGAAGTTAAAAATATAATAGTAGAATTGTATAATGATTTTTGTAATAGATATAATATAGTTGATGATAGTGGAACTTCTTCCCAAGCCAGTGACATACAAGGCAAGCACCTAGGTAGAGGGTCTAGAAATCTAATAAATAGGCAAAAAAGACAAAAGAGAATAATGGAAAATATTTCCGAAATAGAAATTTATTTAACTACTGTATTTGAGTTTCCTCAATCAAAAGACACGGATTTCCAAATTCTAAAGTGATGGAATAGTCATTCAACTCAATTTCCAGTACTAGCTCACATTGCAAAAGAGATTTTAGCAACCCCTTGCTCAACAGTTGCGGTTGAACAAGCATTTAGTGCTGGAGGTAATATTTTGGATGACCGACATTCAAGATTATCTCCGGATTCGGTTGAGGTTCAAGCTTGTGTCGATGATTGGACAAAGGCGGCATATCGACAATAAGAAATGGATCGCAACAATGAATCCGAATTCTTCAATAACAAAGATACCACCGCCACGGGTACCATCGCCATGGGTAGCGATGATTGATGATAAGGTAAGTATAGGGTTATCAAAGGTAAAAGAACTATATGGGCTTTGATTCTTCTATCCCCATGAAGATATGTAGGCGCTTAATGATAATTAATTAAGTTCAATCCCTTTCCTCCCTCCCATTTTTTTTTCCCGATGCCTAAATTTGATTACAATTTGTATTTAAAAATTTATTATTTCATAATTTTATCTTTTTTATTACATAATTCATTATTTAAATTTTTTTTATTTCATAAAATTTTATTTGAAAATCGATTTGAACCGGATCCGGAACCGGCCCTTAAACCGAACCGCTGGTTCATGATAGGTCACGAACCGGAACCGGCGGTCACGAATCGAAACCGGCGAACCGTGGCCACCTCTAGTTGCAGGTAACGGCAAGAACTTCGTGGGTGGAGGACCAATAGACAAAAGGAAGTGTATGCTTTTCGGTGGTGAGTAAACACAAAAATAAAAAGGCACCAGACAGACAAAAGAAAGGATGGGAAACAAGATGGAAGGGATTCTAAAAAAAAAAAAGGAAGGAATGTCCTTTCGAGGGGAGGGAGGCTGAACGGAGTAAAAAAAAAAAAAAAGAGAAGATGGAGCAGCAATTAGCCTCCCCCAGCTCCGTCACCTATGACACCGACCTTTATAGCGGTACGGACCGCAATGCGTATGTCAGCTCTATCTCCGTCAACGAAGAGGAGGAGAACCTGGAGGGCATGGACTCCGAGGTCGCTCGGAAGCTTGCGTCCTACACCGCCCCAAAGTCGCTGATGAAGGAGATGCCTCTCGGCGACGAGGAGGATGACGGCGGATTGGGATTCAAGAAGCCGCGGAGGATCATCGATCGTGAGGATGATTATCGTAGGAGAAGGCTGAGGGAGCTCTCGAGAGCACAAAAAAAAAGAGTAGAGGAAAAATGGGAGGAGAGAGCTAGAGGGAAATTTTTTCCGAAAGAGGGTGAGCGAGAGAGAGGAAACTCGAGGAAAACCTGTGAGCACCATTGAAGGACTTTCGGCCGAAAGCTGCCCGAGCTTTGGACATTAACATTAGAGCATTGTCAGGACCTAAAACCTGATCCAAGAGCCTCATAAAGCCCCAAGGAACTCGGAAACTCTTCGTATTGAAGCTCCATCGTCAAAAATGGTAGGGGCCATTAATAGACCTTCGGAGGTCCGCAAATGGTGGATCTTCGTTGGAGCCATGTTTCTTTGTGATTTCCAGTTCAAATCACTCCTCTACTCTTTCTGAGGATGAATCTGTGTTTATTGTGGCTTTTCGTTGCATAAAAACCCCCCGGTCGACCTCCCTGAAATTCAATCTGTCGCGAGCTCGTGTGCTCGTTTCCGGCGAAACCAAAGCTTTCCGGACCTCAGGTAAGTCCCCTTGCTCTCCCTTGATGCTGCTTGGTGTATTTTCTTGCGAGTTTAATGCTGGAATTTGTATGTTGAATCTTGCTGGGAAACCGAATCCGTGCAGGTTCGGTGTAGCTGGTCTCGAGTCGTTTTTTTTAGCTTAGATGGGCATATATTAGTCTGGAGGTTATAAGGATTCGTTGGCATAGAAATCCGCTCATTTCGTATAGTTTAGAGCTCTGTTTGGGGATCTCCGGCGACATTCCGGGACGATGCCGGAATTTTCACTTTTCCGGCGACCCTCCGGTCATCTTCTCAGGTGGGGGTTCACTGGTTAACATCTATTGACCAGTCAACAGGCCACGTGGCGTACACGTGTGCGCCACACTTTTTTTATAAAAAATAAATAAAAACATTTCAAAAATTCAAATTAATTGTCGGAACTTAAAACAATATTTTTTTGATCGTGTGGTCCAGGTTTGGCCACGCGTCACGATCTCAACCGTCTATTTTTTAAAAAAAATAAAAAAGTCTTTTTGATCTGGTGGGTGAGAATGAGCCTTGTGTCACCCTTAGAGCCCTTAGATTAGAAATTAGCGAGAAAATAGAAAAATAAAAAAAAATTAAAAAAAATTCCCAATGTGACTTCGTTTTGTAGACCAACCCAGGACCCCTTCAGTTTGGGCCAGGCGCCCACGAGGCGTGGGTCGGGTCAACTCGACCCGGTCCGAAAATATTAAAAAAAATCAAAAGTATTTGAAAAAAATCAGAAAATGATTTTTTTTAATTCCAAAAAAAAAATCTAAAATTCCTCAAAAATTCTAAAAAATTGGAAAATTTTCTAAAAATTTCCAAAATTTCCCAAAAATTATAGAAAATGGGAAATGGTCAAACTTGACCGGCCAAACTCATATTTTATAATTTTGACTCCTAATTCTTCTTAAAATGAAAATTTTGCCCATTATGGGTAAATTGTCTCGAAAATTTCAGAAAATTCAGAAAAACCTCAAGAATTAGGAAATGGGCCATTTCGATTGGCCAATCCTATTTTTAATGATTTACCTTCCTGATATTTTTCAAAATGACGATTTTGCCCATTATGGGCAAATTGTCTTGAAAAATTATGAAAAATTCAGAAAAATCTCAAAAATTAGGAAATGAGCTATTTCGACTGGCCAATCCTATTTTTGATGAATTTCTTTCCTGATCTTCTCGAAATGACGATTTTGACCCTTATGGGCAAATTGTCTCAAAAATTCAGAAAAATCTCGAAAATTAGGAAACGGGCCATTTCGACTGGCCAATCTTATTTTGGATGATTTCCCTTCTTGATCTTTTTCAAAATGACGATTTTACCCATTATGGGTAAATTGTCTCGAAAAAATTCTGAAAAATTTAGAAAAATCTAAAAATTAGGAAACGGGCCATTTCGACTGGCCAATCCTATTTTTTTGCTGAATTTCCTTCCTATTTTTCCAAAATGACTATTTTGCCCCTTATGGGTAAATTGTCTCTCAAAATCCAGAAAAATCTCAAAAAATAGCAAACGGGCCATTTTGACTGGTCAATCCTATTTTTGATGAATTTCCTTCTCGATCTTTTCAAAATGACGATTATGCCCCTTATGGGTAAATTGTCTTAGAGAATTCCGAAAAATTTCCAAAAATTTCAAATATTAGGAAACGGGTCATTTCGACTGGCAAATCCTATTTTTTATTATTTTCCTTCCTGATCTTTTCGAATGACGATTTTTCTCCTTATGGGTAAATTGTCTCGAAAATTTTGAAACATTCTCAAATTTTCAAAAATTAGGAGACGGGTCATTTCGAATGGCTAATCCTATTTTTGATGAATTTCTTTCCTGATCTTTTAAATGATGATTTTGCCCCTCATGGGCAAATTGTCTTAGAAAATTCCAAAAATTCTCAAAAATCTCAAAACTAGGAAACGGGCCATTTTGACTGGCCAATCCTATATTTGATGATTTTCTTTCTTGATTTTTTCGAAATGACAATTTTGCCCCTTATGGACAAATCGTCTCGGAAAATTTTGAAAAACTTTTAAAAATTACAGGAAAAAAAATGGTCAATTTTGACTGGCCAACCCATATTTTGTAATGACTCCCATTTCTTCATAAAATGACAGTTTTACCCCTTGTGTCCATAAAATTTAAAAAATTATCAGAATTTGGGAAAAATAAAAATGAACATTCAATGGTTTGAAAAAAAAATTTTGTAAAAAAAAAAAAAATTTTCGTTTATAATTTCGAAAAAATTTTTTGCTTTTTAAAAAAAAAAAAATTTTAAAACTTGGAAAAACTTTTTAAAAAAATAAAAAAAAATTTGTCCCAGATTTTTCTTGTTAAAATAAATATTTTCAAAAAAAAATTTTTCGAAATTTTTTAAAATTTCCGAAAAAATAAAAAAAAAAATATTTATCAATTAAAATGGATTTCTAAAAAAAATCATTTTTTATTAACTCAAAAAATAAAAAAAAAAAAAAAAAAAAAAATAAAATTCGGCTTTGTTCCATAGTAAAAATTCTTGATGCCGAATCTCAAATTTCCCTTCTTGGCCAATTAAAAATTTCCCAAAACAAAAAATTAATCAAAATGTTTAAATTTAAAAAAAAAAAAAATTTCTCTCTAGAAATCTTTTAATCTTTTCTTTAAAAAATTTTTACTTATTAAAAAATGAAAAACAAAAAAAAAAAATTTTTAATAAAAAAATTTCTCCGTGTTGTCATAAAAATTCTTGTCGAAATTAAATTCCTCTTTAAAATTTATTTTAAAAAATATTGCTTAAATTTAATAATTGAAAAAAAAAATGCAAATTGGATCATGCAATTAAAAAAATGTTAAAAAAACAAAGAATAAATTTGCTACATTAAAAATAAATAATTTTTTTTCGTATTGTCCACCTCAAAAATCTTAAAAAAAATTCCCTATGGGAAATTGGACAAAAAATTTTATTAAATTATCAAAAAATATTAAAAATTACTTCCTGCGAGGCTTGAAAAAAAAAAAATAAATTTCTTATAAAAATAAAACTTTTTCTCCCCTTAATCATTTGATAAAAAAAATATTAAAAAATCTTCTCCGTATGTACGCTATATTCTCCTTGGTATTCAAAAAAAAAAAAATAATGAAATTTTTTCTCTTTAATAAAAAAATGAATAAAAAAATGATCATTTGTGAAATGGTTTGTGGTGTGTATTTTCTTTAAATTAAAAAATAAAAAAAATAAAAAATATAAAAATATTTTTCTTCTCATGTCGGTGGTTTCTCAAAAAAAAAAAAATACATCTTGCATGGCCCTCTTAGAATTTTATTTACAAAAAAAAAATAGGAAAAATTAAAAAAAAATTTTTCATTTGTTTTTTAAAAAATCGACGCAAATAAAATTTTTTTTTTCTTGTAAATAATTGGTGGCCCTAAAAATAAAAAAAAAAATTTTGTATTTTTAAAAAAAAAAAATTTTATTGTAAAAATTATTGTTTTCTCTGTCTTTTTTTTAAAAAATAATAAAAAACTTTCAAAATTCTTCGTATTATTAAAAATTCTCTTTATTGTTGTCATATTCCGTCTCCTACGAATATAAAATTCTTTAAAAAAAAAAAATTTATGGAAAAAATCTCTTTATGTTTCTTTTTTTTTGTTCTTGTTTAAAAAAAAAAAAAATTCTCTCTAAATTTTAATAATAAATGTTAAATTATAATAACTTAAAAATAATGGAAATTGTAAATAAAAATAAAATTCTTAAAAAAAAAAATTGTCTCTCAAAATCCTAGAAAAATCCAAAAATTAGCAAACGGGCCATTTGGATGGTAAATCAATATTTTTGAGAATGCCTTCTCGATCTTTTCAAAATGACGATTATGCCCCTTATGGGTAAAATTGTATTAGAGAATTCCGAAAAATTTCAAAAATTCAAAGATTAGGAAACGGGTCATTCGATGGCAAATCCTCATTTTTATTATTTTCCTCCTGATCTTTTCGAAATGACGATTTTTCTCCTTAGGGGTAAATTGTCTCGAAAAATTTTGAAAACATTCAAAAATTTTCAAAAATTAGGAGACTGGGTCATTCTCGAATGGCTAATCCTATTTTGATTGAATTTCTTTCCGGATCTTTTGTAAAATGATGATTTGCCCCTCATGGGACAAAGTGTCTTAGAAAATCCAAAAAATTCTCAAAATCTCAAAAACTAGGAAACGGGCCAATTTTGACTGGCCAATTATCTTTGATGATTTCTTCTTGATTTTTCGAATGACAATTTTGCCCCTAGATGACAAATCGTCTCGGAAAATTTGAAAAAACTTTTAAATTACAGAAATGAAAAATGGTCAATTTTGACTGGGCCAGACCCATTATTTTGAATTTGACTCCCATTTCTTCATAAAATGACAGTTTTTACCCCTCACGGGTATATTTGTGTCCATAAAAATTTATAAAAAAATTATCAGAAATTGTGGGAAAATGAAATGACCACATTAACTGGTTTGACC
>JAGVVM010012064.1:0-21353 GCA_019149425.1 Psidium friedrichsthalianum
ATTGGATATGTATTATTCCTGATTCCTGACATTTAATTTGTGCTCTTCAGGCTTTGGACAAGTGTCGAGAATCTCCTCCTACTGACTGGCCTGCTGCTGCTTATGTTCTTCTTGGTCGGGAAGATCTTGCTCTTACTCGTATAGAGCAGCCATGCAAATGAGTGTACACGAAGCACAAGCAAACGAGAATTTGATTGAGATGTCCACTCCCTACATGCTTCATTTGCATCCTGTGACAATCCCAAGTGTCAGTTTTGATTCATTTGGTTCGGAAAATGCTAAGTTTGAGGATGCAGATTTGACTGATGGATCTGTCACAGATGGTATGGAGCATATCTTTACTTCTTGCACTCAGTTGCGGTATGGCCGAGATTTGCGGCTGAATGAGGTTAGTTTTCTGTTTAGTGATTGAGCCAGTGCTGGTGTGAATTCGCTGCTTTAATACATGGTAGTGATTGCTCTTTCCACTGGGAGGGGGTTGATTTGTATTGCTTATTCTGACTGTTCTATGAATTGTCATTGACAGCTTTGATAGCTTGAATACTGTGAAGCATTTCACCTATCTCCTAGGGTTGAATTGTATGTCTGTCCTTTTTCTCCTTCGAGTTGAAGGCAAAGGAGGCTAGTAACAGTTGAAGTCGCAAATAGTGTAGGACAAAGTTTCTCTTACTCAATTACAATACTCAAGTCTTATGGGCAATGCTTATCTTTTGGAGGATTTAGGTTTAGATGATTTGTGTTTTTGTAGTTTTCTGTTCAGCTATTGTTAAAAAGTCCATCCTAAAAGCTTAAGCTCATAGGTAGAGGAAGACCACATGAATATAAAGGGCATTTAGAATCCGTTGGCAATTGATGTGGGACATACTCCAACACCTCCTCTTATGTGCAAGCCGAATTATGAGCAGCACGTGGAATTTTGAGTACCCACATTCACGTGGAATGTTGACCACGCCATTCGCGAGATGGAGAACATGAATATAAAGATTATTTAGGGCTAGTTGTCAACTAATGTGGGACATACTCCAACAGTTACATTCAACTAAAAAAATCCTTCCTTTGGTTATTGGGTGCGATATATGTTTTTTCATGTGATAAGTAAATAAGCTTGTTAATAGGAACACCATGAGCTAATGTCAGAAAAAAGATGTAAGATTTCAACCAAGGCTAGTGCCAGATGACTTATCACTACATATCTAAAAATATTAAGAGAGTTAAAGGAAAGCAGAGGTGCCCCTGCTCATATCTGGAATTTTCATTTCATCTCTGTTTCGTAGGCCTCCATGAGAATATAGGAAGAGTGTGGCACTAATCACACCTTTGCTTTCGCAGTGTTTGTTGGCAACTTCTTCATTTTCTGTTTTCGCTAGGTTGGCATTTCAATTCTAGATGTGGTGGAACTCAGATTTGATGGGATCTTGATATTTTCTCCTATTTCCATCAGGTTAGGCGTCTCCTCAGCTCTGCAAGACCCGTGGCGATTCAAACATCTGTCAACCCTAGTGCTTCTGATCAGGACCTCCAACAGGTATATTTTCTTCTTTTGAAATACTTCTGCATTGTATATGTCAGATGAATTACTTGAATCAATTAGAGATGTAATTGAAGCAAAAGATATAGCTAATTGCTTGAATGCTCAGAACTCATTTTGATTTTGATTGGGATTTCTTTTCAGAATACGAACTAGACTTGAAAGGGTGGAAAATTTTCTTTAGAATTAAGATTGAGACTTCGCTCACTTTAATTACAGTCAAAAACCAAACCATGACCAAATTGGCTTGAGTCAAGTCACTGGCCAATCTAATACGAGCAAAATTCGTCTATGATAATAACACATGGTTTTCTTGAACTATCCAGATGATGATCCAAATGGTTTTGACTCAAATCTGAAGATACAATGACTGCAGCTTTGAGGCTACTCAAATGCAAATCTAGCAACTGTTCATATGCAAGCTCATCTAGGAAGAATTGAGCAGTGGCTATCTGATATGGGCAGTAAACATGCCATTAGAAAGTAACAGAGAGGGCATCATGAGGCTCCCACATTGTGGGTTATGGGAGGATTAGATGTGTGCGCCTTTCCCCTAAGTTGCACAGACCGTTTCCCTGAATCGAAACCTGTTACCTTGGCAGAGAGAGTGACAATTTGAGGAAAGTGACACAGCGTCGAAAATAAGTTTAGACTAAAGGTATTAAAGTAAACTCAATCTTGTCGCCAAAAAAGAAGTAACCCCTGTGTTGCATCCAGAGACCTTGTTCAAATATCCACAAGGCAAACAAAAGGACTCTCCGAAATTTCTTCTAAATCAGCATCTTAATAATGAAAGGGAGTTGAGTGGTTACTAATTTGTGCATCTAGTGTGTGCTTGTTTCTGAGATAGGGAGGAGAGTGGGAGGGAAGGGGGCTGCCTAAAGGAAGAGATTGCTTGATACACGGATGCTTAGATTAAGTATATTCTAAACCTGCCCACTTGCTTAGGCTTATAACTCGCTTGAGTTGGGAATTTAATCAGGCCAAGGGCCAAACAGCTTGTTAATCTATTCTAGTTTAGCTTGACCTTGAAAGCTGGGTAAACAACTAAGGAACCCAAACAGCTGATCGGCTGTATGACTTGTTTGCACCAGCACTCGTTTTTACATCTTATATGCTTTCCTGTATCATTACCTTTAGATTATGCATTTTGTCACCATTCTTGGTCTGGGGAACATGTGTAATGCGGTTGTCTATGTTCTCCATGAATCACAAATTGTAGATAGTCTGATAAATTGCTCATATTCTGCTCTTCTTCCCCATTGAAGGCTCAGTTATGGCAGCTTGCACAAAGAACCACTGCTCTTCCCATTGGTCGTGGCGCCTTCACTCTTGCCACTATTTATACGCTATTGACTGAAGTACAGTACATTTCTTGTGGCGACTATATGTTACATTTTTATCAACTTCAGTTGAAGTTTATGAGTGTTTCATTTTCTGCCCCTCAGAGAAGTTTATTCCATTCTTGTAGGCCTTTACAGTGCCAAAGCTTGTTTTAGCTGGTCGATTACCTGCCCAGCAGAATGCAACTGTATGTACTTTTAATACTCTTTTGATGAGATGTGCTTTAGAGTTTTTTTCTTCCCAATGACACTGAGGAAAAGATTCTTTGGCAGGATGTATCTAGTCAAACTTTCTTCTGATTGGCTTTCTTTCCTTGCCATGTGTTTGATTGGGCCCCTGCTGTCTCTTCTTGCTGTTTTGACAATTTGCAGGTGAATCTGGATCCAAATGTGAGGAACATACAAGAACTTAAATCTTGGCCTGAGTTTCACAATGCTGTTGCCACTGGTCTAAGGCTGTCCCCGCTTCAGGTATCTGTCTCTGAAATTTGATTGACTTATATATGTTATAAAACATTGGCTAGTAGTTCTTTTTATGTTTTAAATTGGTTGTTTAGCTTATTCCTGAATTATAATTTAAAGTAGCTTATGAGGCATCTCTAAATCACTATGGTGGCTTTTTGGTCCTACATCGTAATGCAATCATTGATCCTTTTCTTTTGCAAATATGCTGTCTATGTTTCTACTGCATCTGATAGGGTATTTTATTTCAAATAGGGAAATGTGTCAAGAACATGGATAATATATAACAAGCCCAAAGAGCCAAATGCTGTACATGCTGGTCTTCTTCTCGCTTTGGGACTGCATGGATATCTACGTGTTTTAAATATCTCCGACATATACAAGTATTTTTCACAGGTTCGTGCTCCTTGAGATTTATTCACTCTTATGCTCGTACCTATTTCACTTTGGATTGAAGCGCTTGACTATTTTAAAATGTTGTTCTTTTTTAGTATGGAAGATCCATATAGCATCTACACTCTTTTTTTTTTCCCTAGGTAAACAATGTTCCTTAGAAATTGGTTTTATAGACAAAAATCAGTCATCAAACTGATTAATCATCACAGGTAATCAATTCCGTGATTCTGTATCACCATTCGCTGCTTGTACTTTCGTGTTGGTCTTCGTGAGCATCTCCATCCTATATTCTGCACCCTTCATAATGATCCACTGGAATTTCAGTTTTGAGGATTTATTCTTCTGCTACTCTGTCTTTGAGAACAATGTTCATAATTCTGTTTCAATTTGAGTCGTGTACTTTCATGCTTATTGGCGCTTGGCTTATAGATGCACTGATGCATTGAGTTTTGTTGCAATTTTTTTCCCAATGCCTAGTGCCCACACTTTTGACCTTAACAACAGTTTCCACATTCACCATTTAGTGCCATCAGTACCAACTAGGGGTCGATGATGCCACTTCTGGCCTGAGTTAAATTGGTCACTCAGATGTTTTGCTCAGGCACCACTGCTACAGAAAAATTCCTGGAGCTGATTTGGCCTTGAGACTTGCTTTGTCCTGGCCAATCAACTTCGGCTAAACCAGTGGAGCTGTTGTTTCCTCATGATAGAAGGTTGTTCAGGCCGCCACATTATTCAGGCACCATGGGCTCTGCTCCTGACAAACCTTTCATGCATTAATTAGTTGTCAATTTAGGCATCCTGCTTGAAGTTATAGCTGCCTAAATCATTTGCCTCCATTGTTAATTTTCTGGCCTAGTTGTTGATACAGATATAGTGCTTTTTGACTCCGAGGTTTCTAAGCAGTGAAATTCCCATGCAAAGTTCATAGGACTTCATTGTAGGAACTTTTTGCATGGTGGAGGTGGAATGTTTCATGTGGCTATTTTGGGCACACTGCAGGTTGTAATGGTAAAATTAATGGAAACTAATGATTTCATTTTGAAGCGTTTGGACTCAACAAAATGAAACTTTGGGGAAGTTTTAGTGGCCAAATTGAACAATGTAGAGGGGTGTATCTAGTTTCTCTAATCTGTTTGATAATTGCTTGGACAACGAACCATTTTTCTCCAATTTTCTCTGATTATTTAATGTCCTATTATGGAGTATAGAGAGTATAATCCGCTTGTGGTTGCATTTCAACCATCTAATCACATAGGCATCTCTCCTTTAACTTATGATAGCGACTTTGTCAACCCCATTTTTATGTAATTCTTGGGATTGGCAATATCTGGCCTAGTATTCTTCCATTATCTAGGCAGCTTATTTGTATATGTCGCCTAAGTTGCTGGTGCTTACAAAGGTTTTAGATTTTTTTGTTTCAATTTTTGTTGAAATTCCTCTACTACTTCTATGATCATAAGGTTGATCTCTTTCTTGTTCAACCTACAATGTATGATTGATGTTCTTCAGTATCAATATTGGTATAGCTGTCTTGTATTTTCAACTTTTCTGATGTTGTCGTCTTCGGTCCTTGTCATCTGTCTATTTGTAGTTGTCTGGTTGTGTATTCTGCTAAGTTCTCCTTTGTGTTGTGATGCTTCATGCACGTAGGACCATGAAAGCACTACTGTGGGGCTAATGATGGGCTTGGCAGCTTCTTATAGAGGGACTATGCATCCAGCAATTTCAAAGGTAAAATCTTCTTCCTTGCACCATTTTACTGCTGCTCACTTTTTTCATCACCCATAATGATGTCTAGCAGATTCCTTGAAATGCATCTTCGTCTTGAATTGTTATCTAAGTATTCCATCAATCTTGGGGGTTATTGTTGCCAATAGCTGCATGGTGGTTCTGAGGTCTTGAAGCGTTCTCCCATCCCCAATTTAGTTTGAGATTTTAGAGCAGTTTGAGCTTTTAATACTTGGGAAGAGTCAAAGTAATGTTGGGAAACCCTAACAGGGGCTCTGATACTGTGGTCGGAGAAGCAAAATATAGGAAAAGGAACAATAAATGGCTGGAACAGAGAGATCTTATTCTGGGTTCATAAGAATCGTTGATATTTATTGGATGTATTCATAATGACAAAGTGACATAAGGCCTATTTAAGGGTTGCAGACGTGAGACAATCTCAACCCTTGATCTAACATAATTTACTTTTGATTTTGACCATTTGAGTTAATTAATTTCATATGACTGTCCTGTGACCATTTATTGGCCCTAGTAGCCCCTGTAAAGACCAAATAAAAAGAAAACACTATAAATACTAGAAAATAGGATTATGCTCCTGCATCACAAAGCTACGCTGTTTACAAGGAAAGAAGTCTGTAAAGCTATATTTAGTGTTCAATCAGTTATTAGGTTACAAATCTCTTTTTGTTAATGTTATATTCTCTATATGACTGGCCTTTTGTACTGCAGCTTCTTTATGTTCATATTCCTGCTCGGCATCCATCATCTTTTCCCGAGTTAGAGTTACCGACACTTTTGCAGGTTTGCACCTTGATGCAGTTACTATCAGATAATTTATCACCATGTGTGTATCCTGGCATTTTGCGACTTAAATGTCTTGATGCGCTGGCGGCTGTGTGAATTGTACCTAGCATAAGGGTGTCAAGGTTCTCTCAGCTGTTTCCTTTCTTCAGTTTCTAGTTTCTATTTCTGTGTCTTTTCTGTGAGAAAGATCCATATTAAGGTTGTTTCTGGCATCATGAGGCTTCCTAGCAAACTATTTCGGATTTTGTTACTCCAAAGAATTGGTTCAAATGCTAATTGGAACTTCATACTCTCTTCATTTGACTCTGAAGTCAGCAGCGCTTATGTCAGTGGGCTTCTTTTTGAAGGTTCAGCACATCCACAAACAATGCAAATTCTTTTGGTATGTTCTTTTGTTTGTTTTAGTACTGATATATCTATGTAATCTAGCTAGTCTATGCTGAAGTTGCTTGATTGCCTATCTGATATTGTGAATGCATGGTCTTACTGAAGTTTTTACTGCCTCTTGCTACTGTACGTTGTAACAGAATGATTTTGTCCTCTAATCACTATAGACAGATATTTATGATGGCATTATGTTTTCAGCCAGTGTTGCTTGACCTCAAGCAAGCAAACTGCACGAGTACCGTGTATATAAGTGAGTTAATTAACTTTAACTCACTTATATACACGGTACTCGTGCAGTTTGCTTGCTTGAGGTCAAGCAACACTGGCTGAAAACATAATGCCATCATAAATATCTGTCTATAGTGATTAGAGGACAAAATCATTCTGTTACAACGTACAGTAGCAAGAGGCAGTAAAAACTTCAGTAAGACCATGCATTCACAATATCAGATAGGCAATCAGCAACTTCAGCATAGACTAGCTAGATTACATAGATATATCAGTACTAAAACAAAACAAAAGAACATACCAAAAGAATTTGCATTGTTTGTGGATGTGCTGAACCTTCAAAAAGAAGCCCCACTGACATAAGCGCTGCTGACTTCAGAGTCAAATGAAGAGAGTATGAAGTTCCAATTAGCATTTGAACCAATTCTTTGGAGTAACAAAATCCGAAATAGTTTGCTAGGAAGCCTCATGATGCAGAAACAACCTTAATATGGATCTTTCTCACAGAAAAGACACAGAAATAGAAACTAGAAACTGAAGAAAGGAAACAGCTGAGAGAACCTTGACACCCTTATGCTAGGTACAATTCACACAGCCGCCAGCGCATCAAGACATTTAAGTCGCAAAATGCCAGGATACACACATGGTGATAAATTATCTGATAGTAACTGCATCAAGGTGCAAACCTGCAAAAGTGTCGGTAACTCTAACTCGGGAAAAGATGATGGATGCCGAGCAGGAATATGAACATAAAGAAGCTGCAGTACAAAAGGCCAGTCATATAGAGAATATAACATTAACAAAAAGAGATTTGTAACCTAATAACTGATTGAACACTAAATATAGCTTTACAGACTTCTTTCCTTGTAAACAGCGTAGCTTTGTGATGCAGGAGCATAATCCTATTTTCTAGTATTTATAGTGTTTTCTTTTTATTTGGTCTTTACAGGGGCTACTAGGGCCAATAAATGGTCACAGGACAGTCATATGAAATTTAATTAACTCAAATGGTCAAAATCAAAAGTAAATTATGTTAGATCAAGGGTTGAGATTGTCTCACGTCTGCAACCCTTAAATAGGCCTTTATGTCACTTTGTCATTATGAATACATCCAATAAATATCAACGATTCTTATGAACCCCAGAATAAGATCTCTCTGTTCCAGCCATTTATTGTTCCTTTTCCTATATTTTGCTTCTCCGACCACAGTATCAGAGCCCCTGTTAGGGTTTTCCCAACATTACTTTGACTCTTCCCAAGTATTAAAAGCTCAAACTGCTCTAAAATCTCAAACTAAATTGGGGATGGGAGAACGCTTCAAGACCTCAGAACCACCATGCAGCTATTGGCAACAATAACCCCCAAGATTGATGGAATACTTAGATAACAATTCAAGACGAAGATGCATTTCAAGGAATCTGCTAGACATCATTATGGGTGATGAAAAAAGTGAGCAGCAGTAAAATGGTGCAAGGAAGAAGATTTTACCTTTGAAATTGCTGGATGCATAGTCCCTCTATAAGAAGCTGCCAAGCCCATCATTAGCCCCACAGTAGTGCTTTCATGGTCCTACGTGCATGAAGCATCACAACACAAAGGAGAACTTAGCAGAATACACAACCAGACAACTACAAATAGACAGATGACAAGGACCGAAGACGACAACATCAGAAAAGTTGAAAATACAAGACAGCTATACCAATATTGATACTGAAGAACATCAATCATACATTGTAGGTTGAACAAGAAAGAGATCAACCTTATGATCATAGAAGTAGTAGAGGAATTTCAACAAAAATTGGAACAAAAAATCTAAAACCTTTGTAAGCACCAGCAACTTAGGCGACATATACAAATAAGCTGCCTAGATAATGGAAGAATACTAGGCCAGATATTGCCAATCCCAAGAATTACATAAAAATGGGGTTGACAAAGTCGCTATCATAAGTTAAAGGAGAGATGCCCTATGTGATTAGATGGTTGAAATGCAACCACAAGCGGATTATACTCTCTATACTCCATAATAGGACATTAAATAATCAGAGAAAATTGGAGAAAAATGGTTTCGTTGTCCAAGCAATTATCAAACAGATTAGAGAAACTAGATACACCCCTCTACATTGTTCAATTTGGCCACTAAAACTTCCCCAAAGTTTCATTTTGTTGAGTCCAAACGCTTCAAAATGAAATCATTAGTTTCCATTAATTTTACCATTACACCTGCAGTGTGCCCAAAATAGCCACATGAAACATTCCACCTCCACCATGCAAAAAGTTCCTACAATGAAGTCCTATGAACTTTGCATGGGAATTTCACTGCTTAGAAACCTCGGAGTCAAAAAGCACTATATCTGTATCAACACTAGGCCAGAAATTAACAATGGAGGCAAATGATTTAGGCAGCTATAACTTCAAGCAGGATGCCTAAATTGACAACTAATTAATGCATGAAAGGTTTGTCAGGAGCAGAGCCCATGGTGCCTGAATAATGTGGCGGCCTGAACAACCTTCTATCATGAGGAAACAACAGCTCCACTGGTTTAGCCGAAGTTGATTGGCCAGGACAAAGCAAGTCTCAAGGCCAAATCACTCCAGGAATTTTTCTGTAGCAGTGGTGCCTGAGCAAAACATCTGAGTGACCAATTTAACTCAGGCCAGAAGTGGCATCATCGACCCCTAGTTGGTACTGATGGCACTAAATGGTGAATGTGGAAACTGTTGTTAAGGTCAAAAGTGTGGGCACTAGGCATTGGGAAAAATTGCAACAAAACTCAATGCATCAGTGCATCTATAAGCCAAGCGCCAATAAGCATGAAAGTACACGACTCAAATTGAAACAGAATTATGAACATTGTTCTCAAAGACAGAGTAGCAGAAGAATAAATCCTCAAAACTGAAATTCCAGTGGATCATTATGAAGGGTGCAGAATATAGGATGGAGATGCTCACGAAGACCAACACGAAAGTACAAGCAGCGAATGGTGATACAGAATCACGGAATTGATTACCTGTGATGATTAATCAGTTTGATGACTGATTTTTGTCTATAAAACCAATTTCTAAGGAACATTGTTTACCTAGGGAAAAAAAAAGAGTGTAGATGCTATATGGATCTTCCATACTAAAAAAAGAACAACCATTTTAAAATAGTCAAGCGCTTCAATCCAAAGTGAAATAGGTACGAGCATAAGAGTGAATAAATCTCAAGGAGCACGAACCTGTGAAAAATACTTGTATATGTCGGAGATATTTAAAACACGTAGATATCCATGCAGTCCCAAAGCGAGAAGAAGACCAGCATGTACAGCATTGGCTCTTTGGGCTTGTTATATATTATCCATGTTCTTGACACATTTCCCTATTTGAAATAAAATACCCTCATCAGATGCAGTAGAAACATAGACAGCATATTTGCAAAAGAAAAGGATCAATGATTGCATTACGATGTAGGACCAAAAAGCCACCATAGTGATTTAGAGATGCCTCATAAGCTACTTTAAATTATAATTCAGGAATAAGCTAAACAACCAATTTAAAACATAAAAAGAACTACTAGCCAATGTTTTATAACATATATAAGTCAATCAAATTTCAGAGACAGATACCTGAAGCGGGGACAGCCTTAGACCAGTGGCAACAGCATTGTGAAACTCAGGCCAAGATTTAAGTTCTTGTATGTTCCTCACATTTGATCCAGATTCACCTGCAAATTGTCAAAACATGCAAGAAGAGACAGCAGGGGCCCAATCAAACACATGGCAAGGAAAGAAAGCCAATCAGAAGAAAGTTTGACTAGATACATCCTGCCAAAGAATCTTTTCCTCAGTGTCATTGGGAAGAAAAAAACTCTAAAGCACATCTCATCAAAAGAGTATTAAAAGTACATACAGTTGCATTCTGCTGGCAGGTAATCGACCAGCTAAAACAAGCTTTGGCACTGTAAAGGCCTACAAGAATGGAATAAACTTCTCTGAGGGGCAGAAAATGAAACACTCATAAACTTCAACTGAAGTTGATAAAAATGTAACATATAGTCGCCACAAGAAATGTACTGTACTTCAGTCAATAGCGTATAAATAGTGGCAAGAGTGAAGGCGCCACGACCAATGGGAAGAGCAGTGGTTCTTTGTGCAAGCTGCCATAACTGAGCCTTCAATGGGGAAGAAGAGCAGAATATGAGCAATTTATCAGACTATCTACAATTTGTGATTCATGGAGAACATAGACAACCGCATTACACATGTTCCCCAGACCAAGAATGGTGACAAAATGCATAATCTAAAGGTAATGATACAGGAAAGCATATAAGATGTAAAAACGAGTGCTGGTGCAAACAAGTCATACAGCCGATCAGCTGTTTGGGTTCCTTAGTTGTTTACCCAGCTTTCAAGGTCAAGCTAAACTAGAATAGATTAACAAGCTGTTTGGCCCTTGGCCTGATTAAATTCCCAACTCAAGCGAGTTATAAGCCTAAGCAAGTGGGCAGGTTTAGAATATACTTAATCTAAGCATCCGTGTATCAAGCAATCTCTTCCTTTAGGCAGCCCCCTTCCCCTCCCACTCTCCTCCCTATCTCAGAAACAAGCACACACTAGATGCACAAATTAGTAACCACTCAACTCCCTTTCATTATTAAGATGCTGATTTAGAAGAAATTTCGGAGAGTCCTTTTGTTTGCCTTGTGGATATTTGAACAAGGTCTCTGGATGCAACACAGGGGTTACTTCTTTTTTGGCGACAAGATTGAGTTTACTTTAATACCTTTAGTCTAAACTTATTTTCGACGCTGTGTCACTTTCCTCAAATTGTCACTCTCTCTGCCAAGGTAACAGGTTTCGATTCAGGAAACGGTCTGTGCAACTTAGGGGAAAGGCGCACACATCTAATCCTCCCATAACCCACAATGTGGGAGCCTCATGATGCCCTCTCTGTTACTTTCTAATGGCATGTTTACTGCCCATATCAGATAGCCACTGCTCAATTCTTCCTAGATGAGCTTGCATATGAACAGTTGCTAGATTTGCATTTGAGTAGCCTCAAAGCTGCAGTCATTGTATCTTCAGATTTTGAGTCAAAACCATTTGGATCATCATCTGGATAGTTCAAGAAAACCATGTGTTATTATCATAGACGAATTTTGCTCGTATTAGATTGGCCAGTGACTTGACTCAAGCCAATTTGGTCATGGTTTGGTTTTGACTGTAATTAAAGTGAGCGAAGTCTCAATCTTAATTCTAAAGAAAATTTTCCACCCTTTCAAGTCTAGTTCGTATTCTGAAAAGAAATCCCAATCAAAATCAAAATGAGTTCTGAGCATTCAAGCAATTAGCTATATCTTTTTGCTTCAATTACATCTCTAATTGATTCAAGTAATTCATCTGACATATACAATGCAGAAGTATTTCAAAAGAAGAAAATATACCTGTTGGAGGTCCTGATCAGAAGCACTAGGGTTGACAGATGTTTGAATCGCCACGGGTCTTGCAGAGCTGAGGAGACGCCTAACCTGATGGAAATAGGAGAAAATATCAAGATCCCATCAAATCTGAGTTCCACCACATCTAGAATTGAAATGCCAACCTAGCGAAAACAGAAAATGAAGAAGTTGCCAACAAACACTGCGAAAGCAAAGGTGTGATTAGTGCCACACTCTTCCTATATTCTCATGGAGGCCTACGAAACAGAGATGAAATGAAAATTCCAGATATGAGCAGGGGCACCTCTGCTTTCCTTTAACTCTCTTAATATTTTTAGATATGTAGTGATAAGTCATCTGGCACTAGCCTTGGTTGAAATCTTACATCTTTTTTCTGACATTAGCTCATGGTGTTCCTATTAACAAGCTTATTTACTTATCACATGAAAAAACATATATCGCACCCAATAACCAAAGGAAGGATTTTTTTTAGTTGAATGTAACTGTTGGAGTATGTCCCACATTAGTTGACAACTAGCCCTAAATAATCTTTATATTCATGTTCTCCATCTCGCGAATGGCGTGGTCAACATTCCACGTGAATGTGGGTACTCAAAATTCCACGTGCTGCTCATAATTCGGCTTGCACATAAGAGGAGGTGTTGGAGTATGTCCCACATCAATTGCCAACGGATTCTAAATGCCCTTTATATTCATGTGGTCTTCCTCTACCTATGAGCTTAAGCTTTTAGGATGGACTTTTTAACAATAGCTGAACAGAAAACTACAAAAACACAAATCATCTAAACCTAAATCCTCCAAAAGATAAGCATTGCCCATAAGACTTGAGTATTGTAATTGAGTAAGAGAAACTTTGTCCTACACTATTTGCGACTTCAACTGTTACTAGCCTCCTTTGCCTTCAACTCGAAGGAGAAAAAGGACAGACATACAATTCAACCCTAGGAGATAGGTGAAATGCTTCACAGTATTCAAGCTATCAAAGCTGTCAATGACAATTCATAGAACAGTCAGAATAAGCAATACAAATCAACCCCCTCCCAGTGGAAAGAGCAATCACTACCATGTATTAAAGCAGCGAATTCACACCAGCACTGGCTCAATCACTAAACAGAAAACTAACCTCATTCAGCCGCAAATCTCGGCCATACCGCAACTGAGTGCAAGAAGTAAAGATATGCTCCATACCATCTGTGACAGATCCATCAGTCAAATCTGCATCCTCAAACTTAGCATTTTCCGAACCAAATGAATCAAAACTGACACTTGGGATTGTCACAGGATGCAAATGAAGCATGTAGGGAGTGGACATCTCAATCAAATTCTCGTTTGCTTGTGCTTCGTGTACACTCATTTTGCATGGCTGCTCTATACGAGTAAGAGCAAGATCTTCCCGACCAAGAAGAACATAAGCAGCAGCAGGCCAGTCAGTAGGAGGAGATTCTCGACACTTGTCCAAAGCCTGAAGAGCACAAATTAAATGTCAGGAATCAGGAATAATACATATCCAATGAATATGATCAATAGAAGTTCAAGGGACATTGGTAGCGACGCCACCATAAAGCCCCAAAAGGAGGATGAAAAACTGTTACAAGTAGTCAATAAACCAAGAACTCTACATCCATCTCATGATCAAATGCAGAGACTAGTGGCAATTGCCCATAGGGAAGAACGTCATTAAAATTTCTGATGTTCTTCCTTGCAGCTTTTAGCACTGGGATATTAAAGGACGCTTGCCTGACGAATAGCTACTATAATCCCCACAGTGTTTTGCAAGCATGTTTATGTTACACAATACCATAGAAGATGCACTTGATAATGGAGAAGTGGGAAGTTGTGATGCATAACTCACATGTCGCAAAGGAAGAGACACACCGGGAGGTAGGCTGTCTACTTGCTGCAGTCCAATTTTTCACCAACCATTGCCAAGACAGTGTGCTCCTCAGCAGTAGAATAGGATCCCATAGCAACATTACAGCAAACTCCACACGGAAGATTTTCTCCTATCTGCTGGGCACCGAATAGCAAACTATAAAAAGAAACTATTTTTTTGGCTCGGCTTGCAGCAAAACTTCCCTCTTTACAAACAAAGGTGGAAGATCATTGGTATCAGCAGAGCTAAAACCGTGTTGCAAGCAGTTCTCAAGCCATCTGAACATATTGGGTGGAGATCTTCCAGACAACGAAGAGTCATGCATCCCAAGATTATTGAACAGATAGGAAATCACGAACATAGTAATCTATATAGCACTCCTCACCCAAAAACTTGGCAATTTTGCATAAGAGAACTGCTAAAAAGCTCCAATCCCTGCAAAGAAAATCGAAATCAAGATTGCATAGACATACAAATTGAAGAAACTAATATTCAGAACCCAAAAGTGGAATTCATTTTACTGAAGAAGCAACAGGTGAGAACCTCAATATAGAAAATTTAGAGTTGTAACACTCAATTACAATTAGCAAAAAGGTCAAGATAATGATCCAAGTTCCGGGCATTAATCATCACAGTTCAGGACAAGCGGACAAAACTTCTGATAAGCAAAAGACGTATATCCGACTGTTGCCTGAGCATAGAGTTGAATGCCACTAGTGCTTGGCAATAACAGAGATTGGCATACCTATCACTAATGCACACACAACAGAGATTTCTAACGAACTGTTGGCACTTCAGAATTAACAGATAAAACAGAATAGCTTCTTAAGAACTTCTACTTTGCCAAACATTATTATTTTTTGAACATAATTGGTACTAAGACCTACAAACAACCAAATGAAAAATAACAGTCAGCATAAAGCAAACATTCTAACTGAGCTGTAAATTCTGCGTTTAGCACAGCTTGTGAGACATAGGACTTTAAAGAACTCAAAACTGAAATCATTAGGGGAAAATGGCCTTTGTCATAAGTTTTTTGGCAACTGAACGCTGTTGCAAGACTCTGATAGACTACAAATGCTAAAATTTTTCAAATGAAATAACAGCACTTTCCATATAAAGTTGCAACTGCATTATATTGAAAAGACCATCAATTCCAGAGATGCCCTAGTGCCCTCACATTCATCACATAGCAGGCTTCACTTCATAACAAGCCACCCAAACAGAATTTACCACTTTAACCATCCTATTTGATCAGTATGTGTAGCTGCAAAGAAGTATGAAGGCTGCATAAAAAGGAAGCGGCACTGGGGGAACTGTTTGGTTCAGCTTAAGAAAAGCATCCCGACAAAGATAGGACTCATAAATTGTCAGAAGATACTATTTTAGCCTTCCCGTAGAATTTAAAAAATACATTTTAAAAAGTAAAAATAATAATGAAATATCTTACATGAATTTGAAAGATCAAATATTTAAGGTGTTTAGTTCACTGTTGTATAAATGTCAAATCTCAAATGCCAAAAGAAAAAAAGGCAAGGGAAAAAGCTAAAATCAGGTTGTTCCCAAATACACACCATGTTTATTGAGGACTGAACTTACATCTTCCGCAGATTATCAGTTTAAGGCTTTCGTATACTGCAATGCAAACAATCTAAACTCTTCGCCAGTAGCTCAGAGTAAAATTTGTTAACTCCTGCGGCTCAGCTTCTGTAACCGATCTACTGCAATCTACTGCCTGACTCTCTAGTTCATCTTGAGAGGAAGCTCCAGTAAAAGAGCTCAGTTTGCAGTAATTTTGATGGAATTGGCTATTCACAAGGAAACCCATGATGACTGACAGTTGATACTGGAAGTTTCTCTGAAATGTAATGTGGATCTTCTGCACATTTTGGCAACAATTATGCTGCTAAACGAGGACCCATTCTGAGTCAACACTGTGAGTCAGCCTTTGATAAGTAGGTTACGTCATTATCCCCCCAAAGAAGCACGAGAAAAATGATTATAAAGGCTAGACATCATCCCCCAGCCATTGCTTCCATGCAGTCTTGTTACCAATGAAGATGAAGGACTTTGACGTAATGCACAACGAATATCTGAACAGAAGAGTCATTGATCATCAGTGATTCATAGAGAAATCCTGGTTCTAAATAGATAGCACCATTAAATTCTTAGACAGATAACATGAGAGACGCAGTCCCCACACAACACTTTTTATGCTAGTGCTCAAAGTTACTTAATATACTGTTGCAAAAGCAGAAAAGATAATAACATAAAAAAGCACTTGCACACTGCAGTGTATTATCTCTTACAAAAGGAACTAATATAGGTATGGCCTCTGGATGGATGGGTACCCTCCCCGTCCCTGTCCCCCATATCTGCCATGGCCCAGGGCCTGGGTAGTTATTTGATTCTTTATCCCATTTCTGCACCCACGTGGAAACAGGATTTGGCGCAGGGGACAAGTTGCCCTTTCCATTTGACCCCCAATGGATTTTTTCAACCAGTAATTTCTTTTTCTTAAAGACAAATAATCGAAAAGTAGAAATAATTAGCGGAAGAAAGGATGAACCTGACAAAAGCAAATAAACCCTATGTCGTTTACCTAAACAGCATTAGCAACTCCATATCTCCGAATAGGCAGTATTGACAGGCATAAAATACTACACAAATCATAAAGCACGTTATAAAAGCGTACTGATAATATATTTAATGAGAGATTGCACTATTCCCATTTACAATAGATCTACAGGATATAGGTTCACAGAATTTTTTACACAAACAAGTAGTGAAACTCCTATCGTCCTTCTATCTACAGTTTTGTTACTGAGTGCCCCAAGGAATTGTAACCATACTTAGGAAAATATCTTCATTGCCAAAGCACAAATTTTGACAAACTTCTACAAATAGATGTTTGACAAGATCCTTTTACTCTTCCTAACTTAGTCACATGCAGCTATTTGAAAAGAGAAGACATAGTATGTGCATGGCTGACTTTTGTGTCAGTAGTGCACAGGGTTGGTTGGGGATGGACCCCATTACCCACCCGTGCGTGCCTTGTCCCACAATACCAGGCACACTTTTAGCCGCTATCTCCAACCACACTACCAGCAAAAAGCTTCCCCACCCCCAACCAAAAGAAATGGTTTAATTAAAAAAAAAAAGCACCCCAACCCCACCACCCCGAAGTCGCAAGTATCCTGCAAGCACAGTTTTTCGCAATACCTGTAGTCAACTTACAACTCAAGGACCTACAGTAGGTGAATGAGATAGTTTTCGTGCATATTGATATACCTGCCCATTGCTGATGACTATATTAACACGCCCTTCAACAGCATCTGCTAGTCCGCGGCTTTTACATCATGGGACACTGCTACATTTGCTGAGAACTCCATGTTATGCAGATGCCGGCAGCTACTCAGACAAGAAGGCAACAAATACCTACATAGGCATAGCTTCCCTGACTGCAAATACCATAAGTTTAAGTTAGGAATCTCACTGTATCACATACAGCATGTAAAATCAAACTCCTGGACATACTACAATTCCATAATGGTGCCCAGAATTTCATAAACTCAAATAAATTCGCCCTAGAGCAAATCTTAAGTGCAGAGAGCATATAAGCCATAGACAATTTAAAGCCGGGGTACAAACTGCAGCATAATGACAATATAAAAAAATCTCCATCAAAATCAAACAAGCCTGTGTGTTTTCTCACATTAATTTTTGTATGTCAGCAACCATACACAAGTTTTCTACACTGCTAATTAAGAAGTTAGCTATCCTGCTCTCTAAACTACTTACTACGGTAATCTAGGTTTATGGACCGACTACTGTCCTCCAGAGCTGAGGAAGAAATCACAACCAAGAACCAAACCTATCAGGCAAAAGTATTCACACTGATCGATTTTACACAAAAGACCATTTCATTTAAGACCATATCCTTCAGCTCTTCAGAAGACTCCCATGCACCACGCATGTCAATTACAAAATACAGAGGGAAAAAAGCACTAAAATTCATATGAACTACTTTATGCATGAAGCTTACATAAAGAAGAAGGGTGTTCTCTGGCGCCAACACAATAATGTCCGTATGAGGAAGAAGTCCCACTTTTACTCTGTGAGTCATAACTAAAAATGAGTTCAATACTATAGCATATATAAGTTTCAACATCTACTCACACATGCAGGCATATGCTCAGAGCACGCTCCCCTTCCCCAACCCTATCCCCAACACGCACGCATTCGCACATGCCCGCTCTCACAGACACAAAACACACACACAGAGAGTACTCCACCCTGGCCGTGTCACAACCACCGGGGCAGCTGATACAGCAGGTATACTCCAGCTCATGTCAGCTTGACATCAAAAAGGATGTCGCTGTTTGTTTCATAAATTGAAGCCTTAAGGATAATAACTTCTTCTGTCCTTGTAGAAGAAAACAAACTATTGGAGTTGTGTCTCATCAATTGTCATAAAAACCTGTAACATGGAGGCAGCAAGGCTCAATAGAAAGCACCATCGATGTCCAGGTATGTTCGGATTATAATTGAAAATTGTGAAGGGACGGGAACTTTTGTCATAGCTTATAGATGCTCAAAGATCATAACAAAAAAACAACTGGGGAATATGTTTGAGTCAAATATTCCATTGAACATGAGCTCAAAGAGTAAAATTTCAACCATTAAGACCTCATGAGGATGGAATGAACGATAGACCACTCAGGGTGAAACTTGGAACAAGAGATACACAGATGGACAACTTGATCGAGTTATAGAATCATAGCATTAAATGTATATTAAATATCAAGAATTCAACCTAAACCTACATGGTGCAGATAAACCTTATTTAACCAGGCCAGACAATATAAAATATGCTTGACTCAATTCACTCTATTTTACCCGTGCCTCAGAATTCTTGCAACATGATGATCTGACACACGGACCATGCCGAGCAAGGAAAGCTAAAAAGGCAGCTATGCAAGGTAACTGCATGGTCTTGATAGTATTCCATGTTTCTATATAATCCAAATAATTGATCAAGAAAACAAGGATGCCGAAAATTCCCTACAGAGAAGGTTCAGAATTTTTGGTAACCTCTGCAAACTGGACAGAAGTTAGTCGTTGACAAATGGCTTCTTCAACTGATTTACTATACTTTTTTAGTCGATCCTCCAGTTTTTGTTGTTTGAGTTGTTCAAGGAAAGATATTGCTTGATGCACAAACTACCTCATGAATCATTTGTTCTGAAAAAAGATAAGAAATTGGACCTTACGGGCAGCCGCATGAGCACCTTTTCCCTTCCAAATCTTGTGGAAGAGAACTGTTTCAGCGACACACCCAGAGGTTTACATCTGGCAGACTGGACATCACCTCATCTGCAGTGGGATTAACAACTTCTGCCACCCATAAAGAATGTTGAGGCTTTCCTGCACAGTAGTTATTATGATTAGCGCAAGTGGCCATGAGCTGCCTATATCAACAAAGGGATAGATTTTAAAGAAACCAGTGCTGCAACCTTTATTATATGATGCCATCAGGGTACTTGATCGCCTGGTCCATATTGTCCTTTCATTATAATCATTCATATGGTAAGTTTTCCTCTGTCTTCAACATACACAAACTAGATGATGGACATAAAGAGTAATTAGCAACAGAAAGAATACGATCAGCCTATTATTCAGCAACTGAAATATCAAATAAGGAAAAAAGTTTTCCACAACAAAATATTTCAGGAGGAGTTTGCATAACCTGGGATTCTTCCATTGATCCTTTGAGGAATCAAATGTGAAGACAAACAAAGCTTATCTCGCAGTACATTACAAATGGACTCCTGCAACTAAAATTACTTGTTGCAGACTATGTCCAATTGTATCTTCCTAGGAGTGCGAAGAAGTGTCCACAAGCATAGCGATGACAAGGTGATTGATGAGAAATGGATTGTTATGTGGAAGTTCTCCGTTATGCAGCTGCTCTAGCAGTAAAACCAAATGGAAGAGGCCAAATTGAGGTGGACTCGAGGAGGGGGATCGCACAACTTCACCTAGTGCAAAAGAACCAAAGTGGATTTAAAAATGAAAACAAGTCTTTAAGATCTATAGAGGCAATCATGAAGTAAAAGGGGAAAGACAAAGTTGTAAAGATTTCAAAAATGGGCTTAGTCGCTGTCAATGAATATCATTATGGCTTAACATGTGCACGGAAATATGCAAAATAAGATTAAAACTTCGACTTGTCGTTGTTGATGAGCAACATCAGTTATTACCATTCAAACCAGGCCACCATGTATCTGAAAGCACTACCACAATACCCTCTAAAGAAGTTAAATACCATAGAGATAAACCTAAAGTATACTATGAGTGGTCTTGCTAGGAAAAAATTAGTGAATGAGAATTAATTTGTGATCAGCAAAAGTATATACAGTGAGTTTACTAAAAACTTTCATGCTATAAAACCAGAATTCAATAATGAAATCCAACTCTACTCTCTAAAGAGAGGTGCTCGTGAATATTGATATGATGTCCGGAACAAAGGAGGCGAATGGAAACCCTGTAAGGGCCCAAACTAGGATCCAATCACCTGAATGTGGATCAGGACTTAACCATGAGACCAGAAACCAAGAGACAGACCCTCACAGGGAGGTGGGACCAAGAATCCCCACAGCCAACCCAGTACCCTGCCACCTAGCATACCAAGGGCTCGGAACCAAGGACCCTGGCAACTAGACTGAGAGTAAAAGGGCTAAATAAAGACAACGATTCGGGACGAAAGCAATAGGAAATACAAATAGGATCTGGGACCTCAACCTCAAACTGAGGGCCCAGGGTCACACGCGAGAGGACCAGATTCAAGCATGAGCAAGATGAAAAGATGAGATGGCTGACCTGAATCCATAGTCCTAGGTCCAGGGGCGGAAGGCAAAACCCAGAACCTAGTCCTAGAGGTGGGGTTCTAGACCATTTGCAAGGGTCCTAATCCAACAACTAGGTCATGTGACTCAAGGCTTTGGGGTTACAGAACCCATCAAGGGTTAGGTGTGGTGAACAAAGTATTATTGTCAAAAAACAGTTCAAGGTCTTAAGGCTTGTAACAAATATTGGAAAATAATTTCTAGGCTATATGAGATTCCACCAAAATTGAAAAGTTATTACCATTTGCACATATTT